>OVBE01011467.1:0-14151 GCA_900406425.1 Iberis pinnata
TTCTATTTCTGTATGCATCTAAGTGTTCCTACCTTTAGCCTTCTGGTAAAGCTCATTTCCTTTTGAGAGAACCCTTGTTCTGAATTATTAACCAATGCATGAAGGGGTCATCTTTACTCCTTAACTTGTCCTTGACCAAATGACTTCATTGAAGGCACATGACTTGATCCATGGTTCCTGATTAATGAATGTTAAAGGNATTGGTCTGTGATGAACTGTGATGAGTATGGCTAAAGTTTTTAAGTAGGATGAGCTTAGGACTGCACTATAGAACTAGTAACCAGAACATTAATATTACTTGTGTTAGCAGCATGTTTTGGTTCCGAGTTCCCACTCTCAAACCTCACTCCCAGACTTCTGAATTATTTGCTTGAGGGCAAGCAAGGATTTAGTTTGGGGGAGTTGATGACTCTGAATTTTCATGGTTTTTACAAGTCATTTAGCATCAATTTTGAAGTCTTTATGCATGCATACATCACATTTATAGTTGTTTTCAGTAAGTTTGTGATTTTTGGACTTTTGCATTAGAATTCGCATATGCACGAATTTTGGAGATTTTTCAGGACTTTCAGAAGTTTTCAGGATGGTTTTGTGAGAATTCAGAAAAGGAGCAGAAAATGTGGAATGGACCAGCACTCAACCTCGATCGATCTCAAGACACAACTGGATCGATCCCAAACCAAAGACTGGATCGATCTCAGTCCAAGTCTGGATCGATCCCAGAACAATCTCAACCCCAAAGCTGGATAGATCCCAGATCTATCTCAACCCTAAATCTCAACACTCACCTCTAGATCGATCCCGCTTCAACGTTGGATCGATCCCGCTTCAACGTCCGAATCGATCTCAACCTCAGCATGGATCGATCACGCATCAGCTCAAGCTCCAACCCGACCAATGCAAATCCGGAATGGACCTGACCCAAGACCCAAGCCAGTGATTAGTTTTTGTCTTTAGTGCGATTTAGGGCTTTTCTCTGAAAGCTATATAAGCCCTAAAGCGCCTCCTTTTAGAAAAGTCTTGTTTTTGTTTCCTTTTTTAGGTTTTTGTCTTAGGTTTTCATTTCCTTTGTTGTTTTTGGTGTTCTTGGTGTAAAAACCCATAATCTTGTAAGTTTTTGATAATCTACTGTTTTCTTTTACTTTCCTGCTTAGTTTTAGGTTGTTGTTTATCTGATGCATGTTGATTTACTATTTTTGCTTTTAATCTTTTGTTTTAAGATTTGATCATTTTCTGGGTTTTGTTACTATTCCATTGTTGTTCTTACTTTCTGGGTTTGAGTTCTTACTGTTCTTGCTGTTTAACCTTTGATCATCATGTTTAGCTTTGAAATTATCATTTCTGTTTTTCTTGTTTTCATTTCCATGAGTAGTGCGTAGTTTCTTGAAGTTCCTGAGGATGGGGTAGACTAGGGTTGATGTCATGATCTCACCTTAGGCACCTAAGCTTTTTTGAATGTACATCCCTTCTGTTTCATTGCGCTTAATGTTGGTTTCGTTCACGCCAATCAAAATTCGAACTTGGGCATTCCAGCGCCCGAAAAGCATTCAATGGAATGTCTGATCATGGTGAATTCAGAGATTAGCTCATCCTTACGCAACGCCTTAGATGCTTAGGATATATATCTCACCCTAAGGGGTTGGATGTTTAGAGGGCTTTTTGGCTTTGGTAGGTTGGTTCTTAATGCCTTCTAGGTAGTGTACCGTTAATGGGAGTTTGGTCTGGTGATTGCTTAGATTGATTCCATTTATCAAGGATTGGACTTGGTTACTTATGGATAGTTTATTGTTGTTTGAGGTATGTTAGGTGCTTAGGTAGATTGGGATAGATCTCTAGTTGATTACCCTTAGTCCTCAGGAACTGCTCCACACTTGATTGCACTTTCACCTTCTCTGCTTTTTCCTCTGTTTTTACCTTTTAGCATTCTTAGCTTCTTATGCTTTTTGTTTTGCTTATGCTTTTTAGTTCCAGCATGTTTCACTTCACTTAGGACCTGTTAGTAAACCATCCCTTTTTATTGTTTAGCTTGACTTAGAAGCATCCATTGCAATCTTGATTGCTAGTGCACACCCATTTGGATTGACACCTCATCTATACTACAATGATGGGGAATTGATCTCCACAAGACCTAAAAAATCATGTTATCATAGGACAAGGGTGAGAAGAAAAGTCAGGGATACTACCTAAGAAGATGGCATTGACATGTGTATCAAGTAACATTCTGATCCTGGGGAGAGCTCCTCTATAGAGAGTACTAAGAAGGGATGCCTTGTTGAATCCATGGTGTGGGCATTGCAACGTGTACCATTTGAACCTCTCCCAAGCTTCATAGAACATCTCAACAGTCCTCTGTGCAATACCAGAGATGTCATTGCGAAGTCTAGCCGTTTGTGAGTTGGAGAAGAATTTGGCATGCAAAGCCTTCTTGCAATGATTCCAGGAGGTGATGAAATCTTGAGAGAGTGATTTCTCCCATTGGCGAGCTTTGTCACCCAAAAGAGAAGGGAAAGAGACATAACTTAAATGTGTACTCACTCACACAATTAATCCAGGTGGTCGAGTGGATCCTCCATTGGTAAGCCATGAAACTTATTCCCATGAACCATAGCTATCAAGTTGTGCTTAATCTCAAAAATATTGTTATGTACAGTAGGTGGGTTGATTCCATAGCGTTGTATGTGATTGTTTGGGTTGTCGCCCGCACCAATGGTGTGCTGGTTATCGTGGATAATGTTCTCTATTTGCAAGTAAAACACCTAAAATGCCCTAACAAGGATAAAACATAAATCAGTAAAGTAAAAGAAAGTGAACTTGATCTCAATAGATCCAAAATCCAGAATGTAACAAACAAACACCAAATGGCAATAACGCCAAATTGATAACAAGATATTTCCATGTTAATGTAGTATTGGTGGTGATGCAAGGGTGTCAATCCAAATGGGTGTGATGCTAACACTCCATATGCAAATGGAAGTACTAATTCAAGCTAAATAAGAAAATAGGATTTTACTAACAGTTCCTAAATGAACAGAACATAGCATAAGTAAAATAGGAAATGAAAGCAAGCATGCAAAAACAGGAGTTAAAGATAAACAGCAAGTGAAACTAAAGAAGGAAAGTAAAATGGGTGAAAATGCAATCAAATGGTGAGCAGTTCCTAACAAATGGGGGAATTGACCAATGATACTCCCTATACCCCCTAGACACCTAACATACCTCAGACAACGAGTTAATTCCTAGACAGCAGATTCATATGCAATTAGGTCCAATATCTTGATAAATGGTTTCATCCTAAGCAATCACCAGACCTAACTCTCGTTAACGGTACACTACCTAGCAGGCATGAAGAACCAATCTAATAAAGCCAATAAGCATCCTAATCATCTAATCTCTTAGGATTGGTATGCAAATCTCTGAAATCGCCATGTTCAGGCATTTCATTGAACACCTTCTGAGTGTGTAAATGCCTAATATCATATTTCAACTTATCAGAAAGAAATCAACATGAAGAGCAATGAAACAGAAGGGATCTAAATGCAATCAAACTCAGGAGCCTAGGAAGAACAGAAAATCAACACAGTCTATCCCATCCTCAGGTACCTAAGGTAACTACTCACTACGCATGTTGGATGCCAAATAGAAAAACAGGAAAGCATAACTACTAAGTAAGACATTAAGATCAAATGTCAAATGATGAAGACAGCAAGAACACTAAGTCTGAAAATGTGATGAAGATGATGAACAAAACGAAAATCCAAAGATGCAGAAGATGAAGATAAAGAATAGCAAGAACACTAACCCAGAAAAACAGAGTAACAATGAAACAGTAGCAAAACCAGAAATATTGATCAACACAAAAACGAGATTAAGAGCATAAAACAGTAAATCAAAATGCACAAGATAGTTCACAACCTAAATCTAAGCATCAAAATGAAGAAATCAGAAGATAAACACAAACTTAATCCAAAATCTATGTTTGAACATGAAGAACAACAAACCGTAACATAGAGAATATTAAATCTAAGAACAAACCCAAAATGGCTAAAAAATAAATCTTGTTCCAAATGGAGGCGTTTTTAGGGCTTTTATAGTTGTTCAGAAAATCCCTAAAACGCTAAAAGACAAAACGTAATGATTGATCTTGGTCTTGGGTCCGGTTCGTCCTTAAACCGAGTTAGTCGGGTCCGAGATGCTTGGCTCGATCATGGTGATCGTCCATGAAGAAGAGTGATCAAGGCGACTTAGAAGCGGCACGATGGGAGATCGATCCAAAGAATTTGCGTGTGATCGAGCCGAAGGAACGTGGTCAAGGTCGAGAGGATGCGGCAGGCTCGATGTGGGCTTGATGGTTGAGTTGGTCACCTTGATGGTGTAGGGAGCTGGATTGATGGTTGGATGATCGAGGCCAAGAAGAAGCGGGTGATCGAGCCGACAAGGGAGGTGGCTCGATGGTCGATGCGTGATGAAACTTGGTGCTTAAGCCAAAGGTTTGGCCGAACGGAGCTTAAAACGAAGAAGATGCTTGGCTTCATGGTTCATCGAGCCACTGATGCGCTGGCTCGATGGTTGATCAAGCCACTAATGCATTGGCTCAATGGTTAATCGAGCCACGCCATAGAGGTGAGCAATTCTTGGCCGAGGTACTTGGCTTGGGCGTGGCATGAGTTTTGGTTGAATCTGACTTGAGCTAACATTGAGTTGGTTCCATCCTTTGCATTTTCCCTTCCTTCTCCAAATTCGCAGTAACGTTCTGAAAACTCCTAAAAGTCTTGAAAAATCTCCAAAATGCGTATGTTTGCAAGTGCTAATGCAAAACTTTCTAAAAAATGCAAACTTACTAATAAAGTCTATGGATGCAACATATTTACAACTAAAGGACCCTAAAATGATGTTAAATGACTTCCTAAAACCACTAAAATGCAGAGACATCAATGACCAAACATGTAAATGAAGCCTATCAACTGATTGACAATCTAGCTCAAAGAAATAGCAATCACTGTCCTGACTATGATCGAAGAGGAAGATCAACTAGTTCAGTATCTTCTGAATTTACAGAGGTAAAATGACTTCTTATTAAACTTCTCAAGAGCCAAAACTAGAAAAATGTCAGTTTTGCTGAAGATGTAGAGAAGATTGAAGCATATTTTTTGCCATCGAAGAGCCTGAGAATGTAGAAGAGGTGAGCTATGTCAATAGTCGAGGTCAAAGAGTCTTCAATCAAGGTTTCAACATGGCTAATCTTTTTTGGAGAAGGACCAATGTAAAAAATCCCCAAGATCAAGTGTATCCTCCTCAACAGAACAACTTTGTGCAGAATTCCAACTCAGGTGGTTTTCAAACAACCTTTCAGCCTGGTTTCCAACAAGAAATCCCACCTCAAGTTCAACAAGACAACAATATGGAATCAATGCTCAAGTAGATTTAGGAAAGCCAACAACAGTCCAAAAAGAACTTAAATGTCAAGTTGGACAACATATGCAATGACTTGAACAAGAAATTTGACTCATTGTCTAATCATGTGAAGAAACTCGATCAGAAGCTATGAAAAGACAAGCTGGTATTCTTCGTGGGAAGGTTGAAGACAACCCAAAAGGCTATTGTAAGGCCATAAACTCATATATTGATGAGAAGAATGATAAATCTGGAAAATCTGCAGGTTTTAGAAGTTTCAGAAAAAGTGCAGAAAAAGAGATTGATTGATCCCTACTTGGATCGATCGATCCTTTTATACATAAAAGCCCAAAAATTTCAGATCTATCGATCTGGATACTTGGATCGATCGATCCATCTGAAAAAGGAGCATATGGGAAAAGCGATCAATCGATCCATTGAACAGAATTTGAAAAAAGCTGAGATCGATTGATCCCTGCCTGGATGGATCAATCCCTCTCTACAGCCTGCATCAATTTCAAACCAATTCTCTAAACTCAATATTTCATGCCCCGTTGAACCTCAAACATCTGAAGAAGATCTTATATACTATGATGAGGGTTCCAACAAAATTATTCCACTCAGAAGACTTCAAAAGTTAGAAGACCCTGGAGAATTCTTAGTTCTTGTTAAGATCAAGGGAGTACTCTTCATGGAATAATTTTGTGATACATGGGCTAATGTGAATGTCATGTCTAAACTTGTCGCTAAGAAGTTGAGATTAAAAGGTATTAAACCATCAGGGATGTCTTTTACACTTGCTAACAACTTTTTTATATCCTCGAATGGATTTTTCTCTGATGTGATGGTCCAAGTTGGAGATTGTGTGGTTCTTCTCGATTTCCATGTCATAGATACAAAAGGTAATTTAGATGTGTCACTGGTTCTAGAAAGACCTTTTCTAGAATATGTAGGGGCTGTGATCCACATGCCTAAGCATCGCATCTATCTCACAAGCATCAAGAAGAGATACTACTATCCATTAGTGCCACATAACAATGCCTCTAGAATCATTATGATGAAGGAACAAAGAGTGGCGCGGGAATCTCAAGAAGAATCCAATCCTAAAGGTGCTGATACTGAAGTCTTGCACAATGAAGCTCAAGTCTCAATCAAGAGTTTAACCTTAAAGGTCAAAAACAAGGGTATGGTGAACTTAAAGAAGATCAACAAGAATCCTCATTTAACTTTGATTCCTCAAGCATTGGTTGGAGATGGAATTGAGTATAAGGTGAAGAGAGGTAATTCAAAATCCTTCTCAAAGGTCAAAACCTTCTTTCCCTTAGATTTTAAAGACAAAGGAACCAACTTTGCAAAGGATATGATGAGTAAGATTCTGAAGTTACAGCTTTCAAATGATGGTGGTTGTTATAGAGCATCTATTGGTGCTGATCTAGCTCCAGCTTAGGAGGTAAGTTCGTCAAGCTATTGATGTTAAACAAGCGCTGAGCGGAAGGCAACCCACTATTTGGTTTTTTGCGATCAGTTATTTTTTGAGTTGATCTAAATTTAGGGATACTAATTTATTAATTTTCAGTTGTGAGCTTAAAAAGTGTTTCAGGAAATTTCAGAGGAAATATGTTCGAACATACATATCGATCAATCCGTCTATGGATCGATCGATCCGTCTATGGATTGATCGATCCATGACAATGGTCAAGAACACGTTATTAGAGATCGACCGATCTATCTATGGATTGATCGATCCATCGTTAATTCAGAAGCCAGTCGATCTCTTTTTCAAGTAAGTACCGAAACTTTCTTTAAACCAATGGTTTTATTCATTTATCTTTTAGTCAGGTATTATTCCTTCTCATGGATTTATTTACACACTGGGACGGTGTGAAATAATTATGGGGAGGGTATATAGCTACTAACCGTGTTTTGTGTCGTTTTGGATGATTCGTCATTTTGATGAAAATTTTCAAAATTTTTCGTTTTGATCTAGTCGATTTTAGTCGAGTCGAAGGAACAATGACCATAATCTATGATGATTATTATTCTATGTGAGTTTAGAATTGATTCTATTTTATTACTGACTTAGATTAACTGATGCGTTTAGGTTCGGAACCCCATTGAGTGATTTGTATGCTTTTGAAAGTTCATGTCTTTTGGATTGTTGATGATTTAATGATAGCTCTAATAGGATATGAATTAATTTTCTCTTAAATTATCTTGCTTATGGTGTAGGTTATACTTTGAAAAGTTGGGTACTTTACTCTTCAGTTCTCCGTAAAACTGGCAAGTTCTTTCAGTATGATCCGGATCCTTTCTCTCTCTCACTTCAGAAAAGAAAAAAAAAACGGTAAAAGAAAAAAAGGAGTGAAAGCGTGATCTAGAAATCCGTAGTCAATTCTAGAAAAACCGTCAGCTAAAAAAAACAGAAAAAGCGCATAAATGCGAAGAAAAAAGAAGCAGAAAGAAAGAAAAAAGATGTGAGAAAGGGGGGAAAAGGGTCAGAACCAGAAGTCGACTGATGCTCTGTTTGGTATGGACGCTTTGATAGAAAAAGTACTTAAGCGACATTGATCGATACCCCATAAGCAAGAACGCATTTATTTGTACTTAATTGAATTTAGAGAGCTAGTTGAAATGATTTGATAGTTTAATTGATTTGAGATTTAGAGTAGGAAGCATGTTTGTTAGATTATGTGGTGGTAAACAATTTATTTTGCAAAGTTTTTCTAGGATTAGTGTCTTTTAGTTTTTGAATTCTTAACCTAAGGTTTCCGAGGTTCTGCGAGTTCCTGTGTGGTTTTCAAACCTCATCTCTATATTTGGTCTTGCTTCACTTGAAGACAAGCAAAGATCTAAGTTTGAGGGAGTTGATATCACCCGGTTTTGATGCCTATAGTGGGTATTTATACTTTCTGTTTGGCATTATTCGAGTGTTTTCCTTGTTTTTTTGGTATGTTTTCAGGATTTTATGTGTTTGGGACTTTCTTGAGCAAAAAGGATAGTTTTCAGAAGATTTCAGGTGCAAACGGACAAACGAAGATGGTGGGATCGATCCAAACCGAAGAATGATCAACCATAGAAGCACATGTGAAGAGATTGATCGATCCATGCCAAGATCGATCAATCCAATGCACCTGGAGACTTACGTAAAATCAGATCAATCAATCTCACCTTGGATCGATCAATCTTGGAGAATGCAGAACGGTGGATCGATCAATCCCAGCATGGACCGATCGATCCTCTTGCTTGAGCCAGCTTGGAAATAACCATAAAGACACAATCGTCCTCAAGACTTATCAGGATTTTTCCTTATTGGATTTGGTTTTCTTTATTTTATTTTTGACTATAAAAGCCTTTTGGCTGGTTTTATTTTCATTATGAATTATTCACAATTCATTAACTTTTAGAATTCAGAGCTTTCTCAGAGAGAGAAGAGATCCCAACCCTGTATTTGGAGAAGATTTCTAACTCTTTTATATTAATTTCATTTGGTTATTGAATATGCTTTTCTCATTTATGACAGTTGATTGCTTTGCTATGTCTGAGTAGTCATCTTGCTAGGTTTTAGGGGTTTCCCAGGGAAACCAAGTTTGATAGTTAGGGTTTGACATAATGGATTTAAATTGTTAGGTTCTTAGTCTAGATTTGTTATTAATGCTTGAAATAGCATGATCACCTAGTTCATGATAACAGGTTAATAAATACAAAGGGATTTGGTTTAGAAATATAACCTAGTCTAGATGAGTAAGTTTCTTTGTTTTCACTACAAGAAATATGTACACTCTTAGCTCACGATAAACGCTATGGTAGGGCTTTCATAGCGAAACTGTTAATGCTATGTTATCGGCAGCCATCATAGGTACCCACTCTACGATAGCATTTTTTATGACGCTACGGTATATTCATATATGATGGAAATAATTGAACGTTGTGATTAACGTTATTATAAGACGACTTTTTAATTATAAAAATTGATTACGATTCATTTTGGGTGCTATTATAGGTTCTCTACAATAGATGTTTGAATTTGCTATTTTTAATTTTGTTATGATTTATAATATGTTATGATAATCTATGTCGTATGTAATTTTAAACGCTATGATAGTAGAGAGTAACCTTTTTTTGCTATTGTTGATTTGTTTTGTAAGCTATGATATTCTAATTTTTTAGTCCACTAGATGATTTTCAAGACAAGAAACCTGAATAAGAACAACATTTTTCATAACAACCACCAAACATTCATAAGTGTACAATACAATACATAAGTCATAAGTTTAAGGTGCATAAACATAAAGAAAAGTCTTAAGAAACATGATAATTATAGGTTCATTAGCCTAGTCTAAACCTAGATAATTTTGGACCAAAGTTCTCTATTTCCTCCATGCTGCAACAATCAAAAACTTCCATCAGTTTATCAATTGCATATGAAAAACTGAAACAAGAAAGCATAATACTTACATGTGCATCTTAATAGATGACCAATTTATCAATTGGCCATGAAATTGATGAACCATGTGCATCTTTCATGGATTCTATTTTATCAAATTTCTTCCAAACATCTGCATCATCAACCAACACTGCATCTACCCATACTCTAGCTGCATTTGGACCCAATCGCACAAAGTGAACCTTTTGATCTGGGTCTGTTGAATGCACACGTCCTTCGGCAACAACTTGCTTCCTTCCACCAATGTCCATCAATTTGCACTTCTGGTTCACTTGTATAGCTTCAGAACCATGATTTTGTTGGAACAGACATACATCAATGTCACCCATACAAATCCATTACATACTCAAACATAAATGGTGACAATTAAAAACTTAATAAAAAAAGTTACCTTTTTATTTACTTCTGTACTTTTGATTGATGCAGTAGGATACTTATCAGTAGGAGCTTTTTGACCTTTTTGTACTTTTGTTGCAGTAGGATAATTAGAACTGAGAGATTGGTGTTTTTGAACTATTTCTCTTGCGGTTCCTTCTGATGATGCATTGTTTTCTTGTAGGAGATACTTTTCTTGTTCCTTCTGGTGGGTTCTCAAAGTAAACTTTGCTAGCAGGCCATGAAATAAACGTCATTAAGCAGTCTTCAAGGTATGCTACATCCGAAGTAGGCCTCCATAAAAATGTTTCAGGTTCAATGTTCACATCCAAAAAGACTTTAACTGCTTTTGGTTCGATGGAAATTCCGTTAACCAATGCTTTTGGTTTAGTAGTTTGCCAACGTCCTTCACCAACAACTATACAACTATCTAATAAATCTAGTAGTTGGCATTTGTTGAGAGAATTTGCTGTTGAGCCCTGTCATTATCATAGAATAATATGGCCAAATCAGTATTATTAGTTATGCACTTAACTAATAAGACATCAGGAAAAAAACTTTACCAGTGGTGCAATGTCTTTTGGTTGGAGGTCCTAACATAGTTCAACACATTTATTCTTAGGCCATGCAATAATATGGCCAATAGCTTCCTTAATGTTTCACATGTTTCTCGTAGGTCTCCACATGTAAGCTTCCGGTTCATTAGCAGATTCAACTAAGACTTTAACATCCTTCGGGCCTAATTTACTGCCATTCACTATATCATCTGGATCAGAAGAGAGAATATGCCCCTCACCAACTATACCATCTTCATCAGCCCAATCAATAATAAGACACCTCTTCTATGCTTTTTTGTTCACTCTCTGTTACATAGTCATTAGTTAAAATGTGAAATTGCATTATTGTAAACAAATGATTGATCTAATATTAATGACTTACTCTAGCAGCTGAGTTTTCATCCACTTCATTTTGATCTCTGGCCTGGTATTTCACTTTGGAAAGTTAAGCTTTTAACTAATCCACCGTTTCTTGTAGTTCAATTTGCTTCTCTTGCATTTCAGACATAGTCTTGTTCTTCACTTGGAAGCAAGCTAATTTTTTCTTACTCATATTTCTGCCCATTACTCTCAAACGACCATGATTATCAGGATCTAACAGTTGGACTAGTGTATCATCATCTTTATCTTTAGCACATGCTGGATTAGCACCATTAACAAGCTCAGCTGCCTTTTGCTTCACATCACAAAACAAACAAACAAAATGATTAAGATAACTCCAAACAAGAACATCATAAGTAATTATTTGTTCCAAACTCACAATCTTCTCAGCCGAATTTGTGTTGATTGGAGTTCCATCTTTTCTAGTACGTGACTTGACCCATATTTTAAGCCTTGTCACTTCAGATGGGTTTTCATAACTATTTTCCTACAAAAAAAACATTGTATGTCTTAATATCCTCAACTAACCACTTAATAGGAAATAACATGAAGGTTTACATACTGACCATTTCTTCTGCAAGTCTAACCATTCCCTTCCGACTGCATGTGTGAGAGATTTGTTTGCGTCATCTCTCCTTGTAGCTATCACTCATAGCCTATCATATGATTGTTAATATGTAGTATACTTTCAAATAAATATCTTAGTCAAGTCAACAAGCATACCTTGAATAATTGGCTAGTTTTTCAGCTTAACAAATTTTTGCCACTCAACCGGATTAACATTCTTAGGTCTGAGCTTCATCCTTTGTTGGTTATTCTACGCTTCATTAATTTGAGTGACTAGGCGTGACTTGGATGATCTCCACAGGATCTCATATGCTTAAGCAATGCATCCCTGTGGTAGTATCATCTACTTCAGACCTCGCCTGTAATCACATAGAAGACAAATCATATATCTATTATTTGTCCCATCTCAGTTTACTCTTGCTAAGTGTATAGAAACTGTCACCTGCATTGATTTCTAGAGCACTGTCTTCACTTCTGCTGTAAGTTTTTTTCAACTTTCAAGTACCACAGGAGCATGCTCTCTTACCAACGGACCTAGATATGGATACAACTTAACTAAACCATCACCATAAGGTTCTCCCAATGAATTGAAATCAATATGAACTATGGTATTTGGATCTCTGGCTAGATCTTTCATCCTTGTTGGTCCACGCTTTCTCTTACGAGAGCTTCCAACTAAATGCGCTTGATCTGTACTGAATTCAACTTCACCTTCATGCTCTTCTGCATTATGATGCTCTACTGGCCCATCATTTCTCTCTACATGTTCTTCTGTGTTTGGTACATCTTCTTCAATGGGATGTGCTTGTTCTTCTGTGTTTGGTACATCTTCTTCAATGTGATGTGCTTGTTCTTCTGTGTTTGGTACAACTTCTTCAATGTGATGTGCTTGTTCTTCTATGTTTTGAACATCTTCTTCAATGTGATGTGCTTGTTCTTCTGTGTTTTGAACATCTTCTTCAACTGCCCTTCTTACTTTCTTTCCTCCTCTCTTTTTCTCTGGACGTTCCATCTCATTTATCTTTGCTTGTACATCTTCTTCAATGTGATGTGCTTGTTCTTATGTGTTTGGTACAACTTCTTCAATGGGATGTGGTTGTTCTTCTGTATTTTGAACATCTTCTTCAACTACCCTAATTACATTCTTTAGTGATTTCTTTCGTCCTACCTTTTGCTTTGGACGTCCTATCTCAGTTCACCTGAAACAAATTATTGAAAGGAAAGTTAATTCTATTACAAATAAATATTTAGCAGAGTACAATCAAGCACACAACAATCAAGCACCCAACAATAAATCCTTCAAGCATATATTCCTTCACAATCAGTTCTGGCATTGTCTGCATCATCATCCTCAACATCCCTGTCAATGTTTGTTGGCAATGGCCCAATGTATGCAGCTCCCTCATTAACATCATCCTTACGGTATTTTCTTGAAGGACCTCTCATGACAATATACCAAGTGGATGACTCATTTTCCCTTGAGTAGAAGACTTGCTTTTCTTGCGAGGCTAGTATGTATGGGTCAACAGAGAAAGAGGCTTGACTATGATGCATGTTAACAACTGTAAAGCCATCTTCACTCGATTACCCTTTACTGCCCACTGACACCAGAAAAGAGGAACATAGAAGACATTGTAATCCACCAAAATGATATCATTAACTCTACCATAGTAAGATACCAAGTCAACCACTTGTGATGTATCTTTAGCACTAGATCTACGAATTGCGGTTGCCTCATAGTAAACTCCAGAATTCTAGGTTTTCCTATCAACTGATGTTGTATGAAACCTCTGCCCATTAACTATAAAGCTTGTATATGACCTTGCAGAACAACACGGTCCATAAGCTAACCACTTGAGACTTTCTTCGTGTTCTTTAGAATCAAGAGGGACCTATAAAATAAATAAGCAAGTATATAAACACCTATACCATAGTACCATAACAAGAGAACTGTGATTTCTAATCATGCACTTGTTCTTTTAGCCAAGTTGTAAAATTATTTGTATGCATGCTCCATAAGAATGATGCATCTTGCCGACATCTATCATTTGCGTCTTGTAAATATTGGAGATGCTCACTGTGCAAAACAAAATCAATCAAAATGTTAGTCATTAAAATAAGAGAAAATAGCTCAAATACCATAGAAAGGTTCCATTATAACTAGAATACCATACATCTTTCAAAAATTACTAGAGTGCCTTCAAAACCCTTGTAAATTATGATTCACTCCCTTGCTTAGTTTTCTCTTAATTTGGTTAATTTATAATAAAAAAATCCACGTCACTCAATCGTATTCCACATCATTAAACCGTATGCCACGTCAATCAAACGTACATTATACATATCAAATTTCTCAGTCGCTTAAATTTCTCAGTCGCTTAAATTTCTCAGTCGCTCAACATCATCTAAATCTTATTGTGAACCCTCCTCGAAATT
>OVBE01011468.1:0-14151 GCA_900406425.1 Iberis pinnata
AGATCCGGAAGCGTGGCCAGGTTTCTCTACAGAGCTTAAGGAGATCAAGATTTTGAGGATAAATTTCCTTGTTTTTCTTTAATGTATATCCCTAGGGGAAAAAATGTCATGTCTGATAAGTTAGCTAAGTTAGCGCGTTCTTTCCATAGGACTCTATATTACATTGGTTGTTCTGTTCCGGTCTGGTTCACCAGATCACCTCAAGTTTGAGTAATAGAATGGCCGTTTTGAGGGAAAAAAAAGAAAGAAGAAATATCACTTACTTACTAGTAAAATTTATTTTATATCATAAAATATGTACGACAAATTTAATACAAAAGAAAATAATGCAATAAAATAAAATTATAACACTCAAATATTACAACAATAATATGTTTATTTAATAATTAATGTATGCATGTTTTGTAATTATTTATTAGTTGTAAGATATTATTCAAATGGTGAATAAAAATATGGACAATATTATAAAATACATATTTTTGATACCTCAAATTTGAGGTATGGTCTTTAGAGAAAAACACATGATATCTCAAATTTAAAGTATATAATACATCAAATTTGAGGTATTGCTTTTGGAGATGTCCTAACACAAAACATTTTTTTATACGTAAGCAAGTAACAGTAATTTACACATGAGTGAGGTCTTAATTAGGCATCTCCATTAGGAGTTTCTCCTATTAGAGTTGTCAATATACATATGTGTGTAAATATAAAGGTTGATCTAGGTAATCAATGGATGTGGCACATGCCCCACACTAATCTATACTCTCTCTGTTTTTTTTAGAAGATGTGTTAGATTTTTTTCTTGTTTCAAATTAGAAGATGTTTTAGATTTTCAATGCAAACTTTTTATTAAATGAATAAAAGATGGTGAAAACAATGAATTTATTGAATTTTTATTGGATTAAAGTTGTGAGAAATTGGTTTGAAAAAAAAATGTTATATTTAAGATGACAAATTTATTGTTTTCTTAACATGTGTGAAAATTCTAAAATATCTTATAATAAAAAAAGTGAGGGAGTATTTACTTAATAATATCAATTGGTTCTTTTGGTAATTGGCAATATGACTCTGCATCAGGTGAAGTGTTCGATCTCTATGATTGTTTATTCCTCAATTTTTGGTATTTTTAGTTTTTTTTTTGTCGTCAATTATATATTATATTATATTAGAAAATACAACCCACCAGGAGGTACAATAGATCTTACTACGCGGAAGATATAAACCCCTAAAAGATAGATGACCTCACATACGAAATGATAATAAACTCCTAAAAGGATAAGAACTCCCAGAACGGGAGAACATAGTCTAAAAAAATCTAGGCTACTAAACTGACTATCCTCGAAATCTCTGAATATCAGTATAAGACTGAACCAGACAACCCGAGTAGGAAGTATATCCCAAAGAAGATGAAATCATAAATCTAATAAACATATAATAATGACGTTATTAAATAAACTAAAGCCTAAAACTAAACATACTAAACTAATTACAATAATACATACAGAATACAAGATGAATTTTAAAACGGCCCAACTGATGGCCCATTAACCTAAAGGTAGCGTAAGAATAAGACCTACGAAGTGCGCCATGGAAGCTCGACGGCGGCGGAGTTATCTCTGACCATAGATGAAGGCGAGACACGATGGTAGCATGGAATGACCACCAAGTCGGTATACCTTTGGCCAGCTAATCAATCGCGACACCATACGAGAGCCACCAGGAACCCAAATGAGCGAAACCTTCGATAAGCTTTCCCATGGCCAAAATCACCGCTTGATTAACAAAATCCCGATGAACCATCACCCACATGCAAGCCTCTGGATACCACGAACTCGTCAAAGAGGAGATCTCGCTAGATCCAGATCGCCATATGGAAAGATTAAGAACAAGCATTTAGGTTTTGTTGAAGATGGCCTCCGTGTTGCATGGCGGTGTGTTGTTAGTGTGTAACTTGTGTACAAAAAACATATTTGTATTTTATTTAACATGTACAAAATTTTTTTACAGTTGTATTTTTTACTATTTTTTGTAACTTTTTTTCTTAAAAAAACTTGTTTTTTTTTCCTTTTTTTAGTATGTGTAAAAACTTTGATTATATATCTTTTCATATCTACGTATTAATATATATGTTAAAAAATTTTAGTTAAGATTTAAGTTTTTTTTGTTTTAGATTATATTGTTGTGTGTTATTACTACATTTATAAATTATATTTAAGTTTTAAAACTGTTATTATATATTGCAAATATGAATCTTTATATAAAAATTTTCTTAATTATTTATAATATATGTGACTGTATTAAAAATTAAATTCAAATGATATTTTCTTACAAATGAATGCAAAATTTTTAAAATTATTTAGCTTCAAAATCTATATTTTATTTATATAATTTTGATAATTTTTACTAATATTAGAAAATTTTGAAATAAATTTAATATTTTATTATTTTTAATTGTGTTCCATATAGATTTTCATTTTAGATATGTTGCTGTATAAGTAAATATGAATATCTCAAGAGAAAACCACTCTATAATATTTTAAATAAGATACTTTAAAATGAATTTTTTATTATTTTGAAATACTTATAATTAAATACTAATATTTATATATATATATATGTATTATGAAAACCTCTATATAAGAAACTCGTTAGGTCTGACAGAACATCAACATGAAACCTCCACTCTTGGTTTACTTTTAATTAGTTCTCACGGAAAACATCATTAATCTACTTTATTCCCTTTCTTTATTAACTTTGCTTTCATCAATACGTTACCTTTATCTCTGGTAATATAAATAAATTGCTAATATATATTCCCCGAGAAATAAAAGACAAATGCATATGTATGTGTTCAAGAAACCGAGTCATCATGACAGATCTGGCTTACCTGCCTCTGCATTCAGTGATATTTTTATTTTTTTATATTTCTCGATATACATTATTTTCTTTCTTTTGTAATAGCGTATACGAAGTCAATTATTCGATTATATAACAGACACGTTCAATCTTTTATATCTATATATATATATATATATCAGTTGAAGTAGAGTTATATATACTTTATTCTGAATACAAAAAAATCTATTTTATAATTTTAAATAATGATAGTACAAATACAATATATATATATATAATGTATACTTATTATAAATACAATATTTATTAGTCAAAATTAATATATTAAATATACATATATAAGAAATTTTTGAAACACCATCAAAAAAAATTCAAATTCCAAAACTACCACACACTCCCAAAAGTTTTAAAAATTTCACACACTCTCAAATATTCCAAAAATACCATAAACATAAAAAGTGAATTATAAGGATTTAGAATTTAATATTTTGGATTTGAGTTCACTAAAAAGAATTTATGGTTTAGTTTTGAAGGGAGTAGAGTTTGGTTTTGGGGTTTTTGGAGCAAAAACATTTTTGTGATATTTTTAGAAAAAATGTGGTATTTTGGAACTTTTGGGAGTGTGTGGTATTTTTGAAATAAACATAGTTTTTGGTGGTATTTTTGAGAATGCCCCTATATAAAATCATAAAAAAAATTTCTACTAATTATATATTAAATAAAATATAGTATTAACATAAAATTTTCAAAAATATGATTAACTATGAAAATGAAAGACTTATATGAATTCCACTTCAATATTTTATTTTATTTTTTATGAAACTAACTCTATATATATATATATATATCTTATATATGTGTATGGTAGATTATTTTGATTTAGAAAACTTAAGTTAATTAGTCATGTTGACAAACAAAAAAGTTAATTAGTCATTACAGAAAAAGAAAAAAAATTATTTCATTTTAGATAATTCTTTTATTTAAGAAAATAAATATTTTGTATTTATATGTATCTAATCTTAAATTTGTTTGGTTATATAAATAGTAATACGGATTCTGTCAAACTTTTTGACACTAAAGACACTACATTTATTTTTTATTTTAATGAATATATGTTTCATTTTTACTGTACTAATTACATATAATATAATATATAACAATTTATTATTAAAATATTATTCTTTTTAATATGTAGAAAATATATAAAAAATATACAAAATTTTAATATATTTTTCTAAATACTAGTTTAGTATTCGATATATTTTTCGATATGTACCCGTCTAGATTTATACATTATTAGCCTATTAGGCATCTTAACTACATAAAGTTGAAAATTATGTAAATCTACATTCAAATTTCTATATAAAAAGAGGAATTCCTTAAAACACCACTAAAAAAGTTCAAATTTCAAAATTACCACACACTCCCAAAAGTTCCAAAAATATCACTCTCTCAAATGTTTCAAAAATACCACAAAAATAAAAAGTGAAATTTTAAAGGTTTAGAATTTAAAATTTTTGGTCTGGGTTTACCAAATAGAGTTTAGGGTTTAGTTTTAAAAGGAGTAGAGTTTGGTTTTGGGGTTTTAGGGTTTAAATTTGAAGTTTTAAAGCTATTTCAAATTTTGTGGTATTTTTGGAACAAAAAACATTTTTGTGGTATTTTTGGAAAAAAGTGTGATATTTTTGGAACTTTTAGGAGTGTGTGGTATTTTTAGAATAAACATAACTTTTGGTGGTATTTTGAGAATATCCCTAAAAAAATGCTAGTTTTCACGCAAATGATGTTATTAACTTTTGTATCAAACTTAATTAATCTTGTATTTTGACATACAACTTTGCAATTTATTTCATTATTGATAGAATTATATTTGCGTTGATAGATAATGATATTATTATCTAAAATTAGGTGAATAATTGCACTATATTCATTATAAAATATATTTATATTATATAAGTAATTTTCTATCGTTATTAAAATAATTATTAGAATTAAGTTTGTAAGTGTTAATAGCTGAACATGTTACGTTTTTTAATTGTTGATTTCATGTCATTTTAAACCAATATATTATATTTTTAACTTGGCATATTATTTTATCTAAATTAAATAAAAAATTAATATGTCAATAAATTTATTAAAAATACTTCTCAAATAATATTGAAATATGTGTTTTATCTGTGAAGAAAAAATTATAAACTATATATAAACTATATTTTGAAATTGTGAATTTATTACTTATTTTGTCTAAAGCTCACATTATTCATACCACTAATCAAATACATATTAGTTTTGGAGTTGACATGATATTTTTCTAAATAATAACCAAATAAAAGACGAAGAATAAGTGGCTCATGTGATTTAGTAATTGTTGTATTTGTTTTTTTTTTTTTTTGTTAAAAGGATATTCTATTTAATGCAAGAGAAAACAAATTTGTACTGGCCCAGTTTGTGAAACCCAGATAAAATCTATTACAAACTCAAATGAGAAAATAATATGATAGTGAACCCATTTAGAACCAAGGGAACCCAATTCCTACCCAAGAATTAGAAGCCCACTTAATCGCCAATTATGAAGAAGAGTGAAAAGATGAGGGCCACCTCACTTTATTGTTTTCGAAGATCGAAGATCGATAGTTGCAGACAAAGAAATAAGTTATTTCTTGGAAGTTGGTTGGGAGAAGTAAAGTCTTGTGGAGAAGTAACAGTGGAATCTTGAGGAGCGATGGAGTCATATTGCAGGGGAGATCGACTCATCACTGAACCAAAGCTGAAGAAGGGAAGAAGATACAACTGGTTGCATGGATCTTAAGGAAGAAGCTCTGTTGCGAATCACCTTGTCTATTGATTGAAACAGAGATATTTCCGATCTAGAGCAGCCACGATGTAATCGGTCATTTCTTTCTCTCCACAAAGTGTAAATCGTCGTTTGCAATGCCAGGATGATTAGTTTTTTCTGTTTTTTTACCGCTGAGTGAGGTGAGATCAATCAGAAGGTCTGACCAGAGCCGAGGAGAGACGAACCCAAAACGCGAGGAGACCAAATTCCAGAGGTTCCAGGAGAATTCACACTCAAAAAAGAGATGATTCCTACTCTCATCGTGCGTACCACAAAGAAGACAAAGGGAGGAGGTCTGAAGACCCCAGGCTACCATTCTGTCACGGGTAGGGAATCTATTTAAAATAAATAACCAGGTAAGTAATTTTTGCCGAGGTATACCATGAGAAATCCACACTAATTTGCTCCAGATTACTTCATCATGTGGTTGGCGAATTGCAGAGTAAATGGCTGAGCAACTATTTTGAGATCCCAAAGCTTCTGATATTTCCCAATGGTAAGTGTCTGGAGCATCTGAAAAAGATATAGTAGATAGATAAGCCATGATATTGACTTGATTATCCGAACGTGCAGGGGGTAATAACCATTGACCAGAGATGAAAAGAGAGTGTAAAGTGGATCGAAGACTGATGCCTAGTCGTTGAGGGGCCATGCTGACAAGGTAAGCTTGAAGATTTCCATAGGGCGACCAGTTATCTGACCAGAATTTGCAGGTCCGACCATTTCCTACTTGGAGTTTGATCCAGTTATAAACCTGATTTCTTCTCTTTAACAAGTTGTTTGCTAACCAAGAGTGCCTTTGGTTAATTTTCATAGTCCAGAAGTTGCTAAGTGAGTCTCTTAGAATAAAACTCCTAAACCATGCAACCCATAAGGATCCCGACTTGAAGAAAACCATCCAGATGAGTTTAAGCATACAAGAATTATTCCAGGTTAAAAGGTCCTTTATACCTAATCCCCCCTCATTTTTTGGTACACAAACCGAGGCCCAAGCAACTTTAGCTGAGTGGTTAGGCGAGTCAATATGACCTTTCCATAGAAATGAGGAGCTTAGAGAATTCAGCTGCTTAATACATCTTTTGGGAAGGGGGAAAGTAGAACACCAGAAGAAGGAGATACCAGATATCACAGAGTTCAGTAGTTGGAGACGTCCTGCTTGAGATAGTGACTTTGTAGACCAGGCTGTGAGTTTGGCTTTAATCCTTTGAATTAGTGGAGCACAATCGCTTATAGTAAGTTTTTTGGTACAGAGAGGTAAACCTAGATAACGGATTGGGAGAACTCCGTGTGATATTCCTGTTTTAGTCTTTATTTCCAAAATTCCAGCTTCACTTAGTCCTGATGAAAAGAACTCTGTTTTTTGCAGATTAACAGAGAGGCCAAAAACTGATTTAAACTCAGCTAGAATTTCAAGAATACCCTTTATTGAAGTGAGGGAACCCTCTGCAAATATAAGGAGGTCGTCGGCAAAGCACATGTGAGTGATCTTAGTATTTATACAGTTCGGGTGATAGCCAAAACGACCAGTATCAGCACCTTTATCAAAAAGTAGAGATAGATAATTAAGGCAAATGACAAATAGGTAGGGGGATAGTGGATCCCCTTGCCTAAGTCCTCTTTTTCCTCTAAAATATCCATGTATAACACCATTATACCCAACTGAAAAAGCAGTAGTAGTTAGACAACTTTCCAGCCAAATAATAAGTTGATTAGGCAAGCCAATAGCTCTTAGTGCAAGTAGAATAAATTCCCATCTTAATGAATCAAATGCTTTTGCTATGTCTATCTTGAGGGTGAGTCTTTTTGGGTCACGATTCCTTTGGTAACCGTTAACTATCTCTCCAGCTAGTAATGTATTTTCCAACAGTAAACGACCTTTAACAAAGGCTGTTTGGTTTTTCAGGATGAAAAGGGGCATGATGGGTTTCAGCCTAGTCACTAGAAGGTGGGAGATTACTTTATACAATGTATTGCAACAGGAAATCGGGCGATAATCAGAGATTAGTGAAGAACCTGGTATTTTTGGGACCAGTGAAAGGATTGTCGCGTTAGCAGTAGCAGGTAAGAAATTGTTTGAGAAGAACTGAAGTATGCAATCCGAGATATCACTTCCTACGATATCCCACCCCACTGTGTAAAAGGCTGCTGTAAGTCCATCAGGTCCTGGCGCTTTATTTGGATTTATCTTGAAAAAAATCTTTCTTATTTCAGCTACAGATGGTTTGGAGGAGCATAATGGTAGCAGATGCGGAGGACAAGAGAAGTCTGAGAGTTCTTGAAGCCAACTTAAAGGGCATCTAATTTCAGGCATGAGGGTGGGAGCAAGCAAACTCTGAAAATGGGAGACAGCTATCCTACTAATCTCTTGAGGATCTGTGGTAAGAGAGCCATCATCAGTTGTTAAAGTTCTGATTGCATTAACTGAATTCCTTATGCGAGTGATCTTGTGAAAATAGGATGTGTTTTGATCTCCACTCTTTAGCCAGTTTATACGCGATCTCTGTTGGTAGTATTCTTATTCTATTTGCCTAAGGAACATCCATTTAGAAAATAGATCTTTTTCCTTGCGAGCTAGGTCAGGAGTGGGTAGACTTAGGAGTTGTACCTGCACAGATTGAAGTAAACTGTTAGTATACGCTACTCTCTCTTGTATTTTTGAATAACTCTCACGACTAATTGTTTTTAAAACTTGTTTGACAGCCTTTAGCTTTGAAAGCACTGAAGTGAAACACGATGGCTGGCCTGGCAGAGTAGTATTTACGGACTGATTCCATGAGCTTTGCAGTGTTGGCTTGAAAAGAGGGTGAGTGGTAAGGAAGTTGAATAATTTAAAGGGCTTAGTTCCAGAGGATGGGAGAGGGGTTGCCAGATTTAGAAGGCATGGAGTATGATCTGAGAACTCAGGAGGTAGGAAGGTAGCTATACTGTCTGGATAAGTATCAATTCAGGCTGAGTTGACTAGCTGTCTATCTAGTTTTTTGCATATTATTCCATCTGAGTGCTTGTTATGCCATGTGAAGTTTGAGCCTTGATATTTCAGATCAAAAATTTCCAGTTGGAGCAGAACATCCCTGAAGTTGCACATATCAGGAGATAAATGGTTTACTGCTAAGCTTGAATGTTCCGAGGGATGGATTATTTGATTGAAGTCACCACCAATTGTCCATGGGGTAGCATATAACTGCAAATGTGATTGGAGATCTAACAGCTCGCACCATAGATCTATCCTTTCGTCACCCAAATTAGAGGCATATACAGCAGTATAAAAGAATCTCTGGTGACCAGGTATTGTAACTTCACATGTTATCATTTGCCTTGATTGATGACAGATTGTTACAATAGCGGGGGATTTCCATATCAATATAATTCGTCCATCTTCGTCGAATTGGTGATTAGATGAATATTTCCAACCTGGGCAGGCTTGGTTTAAGGCTTCGTTCAAAACGGGTTCTTTTATATGGGTTTCAAGAAGGGCACAAAAAATAGGCTTATATATGCCTATCCAATTAGCTAATAGCCGTTGCTTACTTGGATCATTTAGACCACGAGTGTTCCAAAAAAAGGTTTTACAATCCATTAGAAGAGAGAGGGGGTTTCTCCTTTGGGGAGGAGGGGATCCTCAAAAGGAAGGGAAAAAGAAGGAGGGTCTATAGACATGTTATCAGAGTTAGAAGGGGGAGAATGGGTGGTAGTAGATGGGGGGAAAGTAGGTTTGGTGAACGAAGAAGAAGATGAAGAGGTGGTAGGGATAATGGGAGGGTTAAGAGGATTTACAGAGGGGGGGTCTGATGGTGGGTCTAAGGGTGGAATAGGAGGAGAATTTGATTGGGTTGATTTGGGAATCCACTTTAGAGTAGTTAGAGGGCAAAGCTTTAATGAGTGGCCAATGGTATTACAGTGGGAGCATTTAGGGGGTAACCAAGGGTATTCTACATAGACTTTGTATAATATCCCATTCTCTCTCAAGATTTCTACAGAGGAGGGCAGAGTCTTTGTTACATCTGCTTCAACTTTGACGTGCGCCACTGAAGGGTTTATTAGGTTCAAGGTAAAATCGTCTGTCTCTTTAGGATCACCTATGAGTTCAGCAATACGCTCAAGTTCTTTTGGGTGCATCAACTCTAATGGAACATCATGGAGATGAGCCCAGATGGGGATAGATTGAAGCTCAATATCAGAATGTTTAGTTTCCCATGGGACAACAGTGAACAATGAGTCACCTACATACCAAATTTTCTTTTCCAAAACCTTTTGACGGATGAACTCATTTGGAATTCTTATAAGCATAGTCCTTGAGCTGAGTTGATATAGATTTCCAGTTTCGTACCTTTTCCCCACATATGATTAATTATACTGATTATTTGACCCGCATGAGGAGTTTTTCCAGAGAACTTGCAGGAAACAAAATCTTTATGAAGAGCAATTCCTTCTTCAAATACAGCATCTGGAATTAAAGCTCTTGGGATACTTTCAGGTGAATTAGTCTTTGGAGAAACTCTTCTTAATGATTTATCTGTGTTACGCTTGACTTTCTCGGCCCAAGAATTTCCTTTTTCCAAAGAGGATTTTGGGATAGACAGAGAGGGTTTAGAGATTAAAGGAGGGATAAGAGGAGGGACGGATGAATGTGTGGATGAGCGGGGGATCGATAAAGGTGCAAGACTTGCACTCTGGGTCGGGGAGGAGGTGACTAAAGATGGTGAGGAGTGACCAATCTGAGAAGAGGATCCAAATGGAGGAGGGGAAGAGGGATTCGTTGAAAAAGTATTAGGTGAAAATGGTGGTAAATGAGGCTTAGCTAGTATTCCAGGGGATGCACTAGGGTTTCTGTGAATAGTAACTTTTGATTTTGCTTTGAAATGGTGCAGTCTGTAGTCCCTTTTACCAATAGTGGAAGAGGGATCAACAAATTGAGGAGGAGATGAGTTGGCTGGAAGGCTCAGAACAACATTTTCAAGGTTTACAAAACCAGAGGGAGAAGGAGGGGAGAGGGGAGAAGAAGAATGAGGAGACAAAGGGGGGAAGGCAGAAAGAGAGAAATCAGGTGGGTCAGGAGGAAGAGGAGGGGGAGGGGTGTGGATGCTGCTGCTCGAAGGAATCAGGCCGGAGCAGGAAAGAGAGAAATCAGGTAATTGTTGTATTTGTTACCGTTCTATTATATCATAGTTCGAGTTTGATCACTTATTATACAAGTGTAAAATCTCTTTTTAATATAATTAGAGATACTAAACTAGTCTCTTGTAATTCATATGTCAAAGTTGAAAAAATAATTAGAAAAGGAATACTTAAGAAAGTTATAATAGAACCATATATATATATATATATATATATACTATTGTTGAAAAGATAATACTCATAATAGCTTAATCTAATGCTTCGTGATGTAATACGAAAAAAGTATATAATTTTTTGTCAAATACGAAAACAATATAATTAAGATTGTGAATTCGTCGGTATAGTGGGGTTTTTTCAATTTTATAAATTGTCGGTATAGTGGGTTAACATAATAATGTAACATGATCAAATCCTGAGATCCATTGAATTTCATATTCGTTTAAATAATAAACATTAAAAAAATATATAAAGGAGCACATGTCCATTCATTTTTGGTGCCGATGAACAAACCCCATTTATCATCATACCAAAGATTACAGCACATATACGGGTAATAAAAACTTGAGAACCCAAAGAACAAAAATTCTAGAAAGAAAAGAAAAAACATTTGAGTTTTGTGACTTTTGTCCAAACCGCTTTAAAAGTTAGGGTACACATATTGTAGTATTTTCTTTCCATGTATATATCACCTATAATCATTATCGCAAGCTGGGATGTTCAATTCAAATAATCGAACCGAACTAAATTACGCGATATAAAATAGTTGGATAAATTATATTTTTGAGTTTTAGGTTTATATTTTGGGATTAAAATTTATACTTTGGGGGTTTTGGGTTTATACTTTTGAAATTTAGGTTTATATTTTGGAGTTTAGGATTTATATTTTGGGATTTTGAGTTTATATAGATAGCTAGTCCGACTATTATTTTCAGTAGTCCGACTATTCTTGAGTTTATATTTCATTAACCAAATTAACTATTCACTACTTACAAAATATAAATCTGTTTTAAATAATTTTAGTCATGTTAGATTCATAAATTTCTTTTTTGTTTTTTATGTAAGTTTTGTGATTATATTAAGGGTTGACGATTTTTTCCCCCCTGAACTTCTACTGTTCAAATTATTTCCCCCTGAACTTTACAGGTGAAATTAATTACACCCAAACTTTCATATATGCATCTAAAACTCCCTGAACTACTCGATTACAATTTATTTCCCCTATCTAATTAATTTAGATAATTGCGATTTTAGATTAACTAATTGCGTTTTGTAATTGCGTTTTGACATTAATCTTAAACCAAACCAATGAGACTTTACCAATTAATCTAAACCAAATTAGGGTTCTTACCCAAGTCACAGAACGTGCGAAACAAACTTACAACAGACAATTTTCTCATTTTACAGAAACTTTCGAAATTGAGAGAGATTGAAGCAGGAGGCGATCGTGGTTTTGAAATTAGGGTTCTTCACCCAAATTACGGAGCACGATACAGATACTTACAGAACTATGAGGGATTGAAGCAAGAGGCGATTTTGACAGTGAAGAAAGATGAAGAAGAATCCATCTAACAATAGTGAGAGACAAGGCATGAGTGGTTCATCTTCAGGATCGAGTAGAACACCTGTGAGAAGAAGAACACCGAGTGGCGTTCCCAACAGATGCTGGGTGTGGAGAATGGATTAGAACCTACATTTCAAAGACAGAAGACAATCCTTATCGCATGTTTTACAGATGTGAGGTAGCTATGCAGGTAAAAATGAAACGATGCAGGTTTTTGCAGATTTTAACAGTTAGTTAGTAGCTTGAAGATTAGGTAGTTAGTGTGAATGTAATATTGATGATTTGATAGGTAGTAAGGATTTTACATATAGGTATTACAGATTTTACATAAGGTAATGTTGATGATTTAATACATTAGTGATGAGTATTGGTGATAGATAATGGTTTGATTATCGTTTTGCAGAGAAAAATGGAAGAACATCTATTCAAGTGGGTTGATGAAGCTCTTGTCGATGAGATACAAATGGTTGTTGCAAAGGTACTGAAATTGGCCGAAGCTGTGGATCATTTGAAAATGGAAATTAAGGAAAATTTGGAGCTTCAAGAGAAGATAAATGAAAATATTGAATAACATGGAAGAGAAGATAAGATATGAAGTATTCTTGTCATTGGCAAAATTGTGTTCAGTTGTGTGCTTCTTAGGAGTGATAACATGGGTTTACATAAAGTTTAGCAAGTAACTCTAAATTGTAGATGGTGTGTGGTCTGTTGTCTNATATTGTCTTGTGTCTTGAATTTTTTTTGTTGTTGTTTTGTGGTCCAATGTCTAGTGTTTAGTGTATTTGTCTTGGTTCTTGACATTTGCATTTGTCTTGTCCTTGTAATACATTATTCTCTTGTGTATTGTTCATTAGGTAGTGCTTCTCCAATTGCAATTTGTTAAGACTTTCTTATTAAAGCAAAATTGCAGGTTTAATTAATAATAAAGAACCATGGTTTGGTGAGATTAAAACTGCAGGTTTGATTAAAATTTATATAACTCGGCAGTGTAATAAACTCGGCAGTATAAAACTGCAGGTTTGATCATAGTAAAAATAAGTGCAGTGTAATAAACTCGGATGAAGTGCATCATTATAAAGATAATTGTATGTATTTTGGTGGTATTTTAACAAGGATTAGATTATGTGACAAATTAATTAAAAACATAGACAAAATAAGAGACACAGAGAAGATTATGTGACAAATTTATTAAAAACAGAGACAAAATAAGAGACACAAAGAAGACTTAACTTGACAGATCGTTTACAAGTCTGCCAGCTTGTTTACAAGTCTACCATTCACATCATAATAAACTCGTTCACTCATACTAAATCTCAATATAGAGACACAAAGAAGACATAAGCCATGATTCTCCATGATTATCATCAAATATTGCTTGTTTGGGTAGTTTGTGAAAGCAAAATTGTATCCACAACTTGGCTTGATGATTCTCCCTACATATAAACAATTGTAGAACAACTTGTTGAGAAACAGGAAGGTAATTAAATTCCTAACTATATTCTTGTAATTAAATAACTTGGTTAGTATATTCTACTAACCTCTTCTGTCTTCATCTTCTTTCTTGGGTGTACATAGCATCCTGCTACATTGTGTCCAGGTTGACTACATGTAGAGCAATGAACTATGCGTCCTTATCTCCCAAGTTTTTCTATTTGACTGTTCTTTTTCTTCTTCGGTAACTCATGTTTACCTTTAATCCTCTTCTTAATTTTCTTTCTTCCAGGAAGCACAGGTTCAGGAGGAGGAACTATGAGCTGATAATCATTCTTCATCCAAAACC
>OVBE01011469.1:0-14150 GCA_900406425.1 Iberis pinnata
AATAATATGTGGTTATTATGTTTTGGTAGAAACCACTTATAATATATTGTTTATAAATTTATGGCTAATATTATACAATTTTATAGAGTCACATATTTAAGCAAATTAGATTCAAATATATTTAGGATTTTGAATATTTTCTATAATATATATATATATATATATATATATATATATGTGGATATGTATATAATACATAAATTCGTTGATATGGATAAGTCAAAATTAGATTTAAAATATCTACATATTAATTTGGATAATTTTGCTAAACTATACTTCATTGTGAATGTAATTTGAAATTTACACCATATTTTTCTCAAATTTGAAAACTACACTATATGTTTCTAAAATTTGAAAACTATCTTTTTATTGTCTAAATAATGGTTTTTTCCTTTGTTTTTTGTTATTTAAAATTATTACGTATTTATAAATCATATAAAAATATTTAATTTGATCAACATGAAAAATATAAATCGACGAACAATAATATTAAGTAGATAGCAAATACATATCGACTATGAAAAAAAAATCAAACAAAATAATATAAATTGAGTGTAGAAATATATCGACTTCAACAAAAAATCAACCAAAAATATAAGTTGACTTTATAACATGAACTTGATCTAATTAAAGGTCAAATAATTTTATAAATCGATACTCAAACAAGTCAATCTAATAACAAATCGACAAAAATTGACCTAATTATACTTAACAAAACATATCAACAAGATTCAAAAAATAAGACGACAGGGATGAAAAACAAATCAACAATTTTAATATGTATTCTGTACAAAAACCCATTTCGTACCATTACATATGTCAATTGTTGTAGTATAAGTCGAGATATAATGAAAGAAAAATCAACTATATAACAAAACAACTTTAAAAAAACTCAACTGGAAATTCTATTAGTCAACAGAGATAAAAATAAACCACCAAAATTTTTAAAAAAAACAATTTTGTTTTTATAATTAATTTAATTACGAAAATTTATTTTTATTTATGAAAGTAATTATTTAACTAATAAAAGTAAGAGCATTTTTGTCATAAAAATATTTAAAAGTGTATTTTAAAATTATGAAAATAGATGGTATATTTTCAAATTTCATGTAAAATTTAGGTTAGTTTTCAAATTGTTCTTATTAATTTTCCTAATTATGCCAGGATTATCTCTTCCTTATGAAAGGGAGACACATGATGTAGAGAAGTGATTGTCAAAATAAGAAAAAAACGTTGTTTTGGTTTACAAAAAACTCTTAAATGACAGATTTTTAACAAAAAATCTAAGATATGATCTCAACAATACTAGCATCGGGGTCTAATATAGTTTGTCTGTATGTAAATATCGACAACGGCACGATATTTTGTGTCTTAACCTTATGGTAAAGGAAGCACATATAAAAGAAAATTTAAAATTTTATTTTGATTGGATTTTATCAATTGGACCTTTTGTTGTGACTACTTGTAAAGACAGGGGTGGAATTATGTTCAAGGAGGTGGGGTCAGCTGATGATAAACATGAATTTTGGGTTCTATGCCTATCATGTAACCTTAAATACTACTTATGTGTCGTTGTATTACTTTAAGTGTCAAACCAAATCAAGAGTATTTAACACACTAGTACTTAAGAGAATCTAGCTTAGTCTAAGCCAAATAAGAAGGTTAGTTATGACTAACATCCTAAATAAGCATTAAACATAAAAGTCAATAAAAAATTGAATGATATAAAAGGAAACTAAAGCAAGCAGGGTCAAAGTGATTAAGATGTAAATAAAGATCAAAAACTAAGCAAATGAGTTTAGGTTATTGACTGAAGTTCTATGATGCTCATTTCAATCATTAAATGCTAATTTTGGTCTAGGATTTCCAAGTAAAGACTAATCCACTCCCATGGTAATAATCTCTTTTCTAATTATGGAACTTAAACAATCCCTTGAAAAGTCACTCTCAAATAAAGCATTAAGTTCTAATCTATACAACCACTAAACTAATTAACACAATCCATTGGTTAGGTCTCATTTAGCATACAAGTAATTCATTCAAGCATTTTCACAAACACCTTTTGGGCATGAATTTGCCTATGATCTAGAAATGAGTAATCAAGTCAAATCTAGTATTAAAAATATTAAATAAATAAAGATTTAAGTATCTAAGCCCTAAGCATCACATTCCAACGCCTAATCACCCTAATCTACCTAACCCATTTACTTATAAGGTAACTACTCACTAGCCATGGATGAAACATCAAATCCTATGAAAGAAATATGTTTATCCATGATCTTAAACAATAAATCAACAAAGAACAAAAAGGAACTAATATTAAGATAAGATTCAAAGGTTTTCACCAAAGTAGAAACAAATAGCAGAGTGGAAAAGAAGTGTGGCTATAACTAGGTTTAAAACCTATTTATAGTGTATTAAAAGTAGCATTTGGTTAATCCAAAACACATGGGTTAACCCAATTGAAAGTGGGTAAAACACATAAGAAATATGTTGATTTTTGAAGATTGTTGACTCTGTAGCGGTCTGGCCTGGCCGCTGTGGCCAACTGCTTCAGGTCCCTGGAATTGTGTTTTTCAAATTAGTGGTCCACCTTGACCGCTACATAAGACCGTTATGCTCTTCAATGGCCCCGGTTCCGAATGCTGCTGGACACATCTTCAAATTTTTATTCTTTTTCAAACCCTTCTTACCCAAAACATTAGCCTTTTTCTTTTATTACCAAACTACTAGGAGCATTCTTATTTCTTTTAATCCTTTACAATTTAGCACTTAGTCTTCCTTTTCCCATTCACACATAGATTTTTCTTTTTCTTTTCCTTTTCAATTTTATTTCACATTCTTGGGAGGATTAGACTATTTCTTTTTCTTTTTCAAACCATTTGGCTTCTTTGATACTTCTAGAATTTCTTTACTTGGGCTTATTTGATTACTTTTTTTTCAACACTATCACACTTTTTCATGTGATTCCCCCAAACTTATATCCTATTCTAAGCATTTCCCACCTAAGCATGTTAACCTTGAAATGAGGTTAACTCTAAGAGGTTATTTCCTTGTCGTTCGACTTCTATTACACAGGTTTTTACCCATGTATGCATTTTCCTAAAAATGCCTCACATTAAAGAGTAATGGGGGGTTTGAAAGAAAAGTTTTGATGAACAAGGTGTGGTAACCATCCTAAAGGTGAGAATGACCATTTGGATTAACAAGAGTGGTATAATTAGACAAAAATAGTATAAATGTTAATGTTTTACCATGGAAAGCATTTCAAATCAATGAGCAAGAGAATTAGCTTTAGTTAAGTCCAAATATTCATGTGGGCATTGAAATCCACAAATTAATTTTATAAGTGCATCTTTATGAGGAATTGGGTAATTTTCGTCTTAACAAGGAAAACAACAACTCAAATTTATAAGGAATAATTTTTTAATTAATCAAGAATGATATAGCTCTGGGCTTGTGTTTATATATGAATAAAAGTCTATATGTTAAAATTCAAAAGATGCCCTAAAGAAAAAAAAGATCCTGCTCATCTTGCTTATTCTCGCATTTATACTTCGAATCCTCTCTGTTCTTCTCGCTAAGTTCCCACTTCCGCGTTCCTATAATCTTGGCATATGCGTAGAGGTTCAGAATTGCTTGGACTTTGTCACTACCTGCTCGAGCTGTGCCTGACTCGACCTAGGTTTGTCTACCTCAGTTTTCTCAAGCTGCGTTTGGTCACCACTTTCTTAATTGATTGAATTACTGTTACGCTCTCTACATGGAATCGTCACTCCCCACTTTGTTTCCAACATTCATCTCTCTCCTTCTTCATGCGATGAGGTAAATTTAAATTTTTCTTTTTTTATTTTTAGGTTTTAGGGTTTGATTCTCTCCCCTTTTGTGTTGTTTTTCTCCTTCCCAATTTCTTTCTACCGCTTTCTCTCCTTCCTTAAATTCTCCTTCGTTTTGATCTGCCGACTCTGGTGAGTTACCTTCCGCTTTGTTCTCGAAGCAGAAACTCTTCCTCGTGTGCCACAGCCAGCGCCAGTGTCAGAACACCTATGGTCTCTAATAAGAGATATAGGGCAATTGCGACTCTGGAGATTATGGCCTTTTTGACTCTCTCTCGACGGCTGCTTCAGTTGCGGTGATTTGGAAATAGTTCAAATTCCAATTTAACATTAGGTTTCTCATTCCCAAATCCGGGTTTTTTTCGATTCACTAGTCTATCTCTGCCTCGACCTCGTCTTTTTCTACGTCCTCTGGGTCCAGATTTGTGTTGTATTCATCTATTTTTTCTTGTATGATGCAGGCGGTATTTGACATGGAGATTTTGGGTTTATCGATGTTCTCTACTGGTATTACTCTAGTCGTTTGAGGATCTGTGGTGGATGCAAGGGCGGCCAAGGTATTGGCGGGCGTATTTTCCCCTAGGGAATTTTGATCAGGTCGAATTCCAAGAAGTATTTACAAAGTGTTTTTACTACATCTAAGCATTCTTCCATTCAGTCATTCCTTGTTTCGTATTCGCAGTTGAATTAGTTCTCGACCCGCTGGGAGTCGCTATAGGGGTTGACCCGTTTTGCTCCGATTGCCGCTGTTAGGCACATGTTAGCTATCATTGCTTTGTATTCTACTTTGTTGTTTGATGATGTAAAGTTCAGCCAAAATGATTGTTCATTCATCTGCCCTGTTGGAGTGATCAATCGTATTCCTACTCCTGAACCGTGTGTACAACTTACCCGTCGAAATACAAGGACCACCGTGCTTCGGAATACTTGGACGTGGTCTCCATTTCAGGGGGTAGTTCTATGAGAAAATCTGCAAGGACTTGAGATTTTGCGCAAGTTCTACTTTTGAATTCTATATCATGATCACTAAGTTTGACTGCACAATTGGAAAGTCTCCCTTATTGGTTAGTGATGTGTAGGATCGTCCGCAGCGGGGGTAGAGTAAACAATGATTGAGTGTGATTGGAAGTAGGATAATAATTTCCTTGCTGAATGCACTACTATCATAGCTAATTTTTATATTGTTGGGTATCTTGTGTCCGCGTCGTCTAGGATCTTGCTAATGTAGAATATTGGTCTTCGATTTCCGAGCTCCTTACGTACCAGGATTCAGCTAATTGCGTGTGATGATATTGCGATGTATAGGAACAAGGTTTCTCCCTCTTGCAGTAACAAATGTCGTTTTTGTCGTGTCGTCTGGGTGCATAAGTATATGGGTATAATCAAAGAAAGCGTCCATGAATGAGAGTAGTTTATAACCAGTTGTGGGTTCAACCAATTGGTCTATGTTCGGTAGGGGGAAACGGTCCTTAGGGCATGCTTTGTTCAGATCTGTAAAGTCGATGCACACTCTCCACTTCCCGTTCTCCTTCTTGATCACCACAGGGTTTGTCACCCAATCTGGGTATTTTACCTTTGTGATGGATCTTGCGCCCAACAATTTTTCTACCACGTCTCGACCCGCCTGAGCCCGTTCAGCACCCAGCTTGCATTTCTTCTGCTTGACTGTTTGTAAATCGGGTCAGCGTTCAGTTCGTGGAACATAATTTCTAAACTTATTCCAAGCATATATGTAATGTTCGAGGCAAAGGTGTGCTAGTTTTCTTTAAGAAAGTTGATCAGGTCTTCTCTTATATCTTTACGTAATTTTGAGTCTATCCCGACGCAACATTCTGGGAAATCTGGGTCAATGTAGTATTGTCACTTCGTCCAGCTTGGGTTCCTCGTAGCTCAACGTTTCTGGGGGGGGGCTGGCTCCCTGATCTGTAGTTACTACAAAGTTTTTTCTTTGAGTTTGAGTTCATATAGGTAGCGGGCTCGTATTGACCTCTAACTCCCCTTGATCATTTTAATCCCCTCCTTGGTAGGGAAATTGAAGCATTGGTGAAAAGTGGAGGGCACCATCTTCATCGCGTTTATCCAGCGTGTTCCTAAGATCGCGTTGTATATCGTTGGTCGGTCTATTACTGTGAATTCGATCATCCTTGATATTCCTGCTATGTGCATAAGTAATTTGATCATCACAATCGTCATGGAGGTCTCACTCGTGAAGCTCGTCAAAGGTGTAGGGGATCCTTCTATCCGAGAGAGGTCTATGTCCATCTTGGTTAATGTTTCTTTGAAAATTAAGTCTACCGAGCCTCCAATTTATATGAGTATTCTTGCGATCTCGTATTCTTCTAGGATGAGGTCGATGACTAATGAATCGGCATGGGGAACATCGAGACCGATAGTGTCCATTTTGTCAAATAGGATAGGCTCTCCTGCCACCTGGGATTTGGTTTGCCATATCTTGCATGAAGCCTCCTTCTGTATTTCAATCAGGTTTTTCTCTATTCTTGCGAAGACCTTCCCTCTATGTAGGGCATCATCTATGGTTGCCGGTGGGTTGAATATCAAATCCTTTTGGAATTTTGATTTTCCCAATACTGCATTTTCGAGGGAGACATTATCGGTTACTACCACTCAGGATATCACTTCTTTGAATCGGTCGATAAACTATCGGAAGGGTTAATTTGGCCCCTGGGTCATACTCCACATGCCAGCATCTGAGATAGCTCTCTATGTACACTGAGTAATGCTTTAAGAACATTAAGCACATTTGATTGAAACAGTGGATCGAATCCTCACGTAATTGCGAGAACTAGATGAGCGCTGGTCCTTGGAGGTGTTCACTGAAGAGTTGATAATACCCTGTATCCTTTTTGTGTTCATCGAATTTTGCTAGACCGACCGCAATGCGCAAGGTTGTGATGTACGCGCTGGAGTCTGTCTTTCCTTCATGCGTCTTGACAGAGTTTGGGGTTGGAGTGAACATCAACCTCCTAGAATGTTTCCCGGAGATGGGATATCGTCAGGAGGAAGTCCTGACTGGTCGTCCGTGATGAAGCCGCCTGGTTGAGGGATTTGGTGCTTGCCTTGGTTTTTTCCGTGGATTCCTTTGACATTTTTTCGGTCGAGCAGGGATTGATTTACAACGTCTTGCATTTCCAGCCTCTTTGACATGGATTGCACAGACTGGCAGAGTGCTTGGATAGTGTTGGTGTATCCTTATAGTTGCGGTGGCACGTTGTCAGTCATGATAGTGTTAGATCAGGTTGCGGCTTTTCCTTTTGCGTTAGAAAATCTTTAAACTTCCCACAAACAGCGCCAATTTATAAGTGTATCTTTATAAGGAATTGGGTGATTTTCTTCTTAACAAGGAAAAACCAACTCAAATTTGTATGGAATAAACTTTGTATTGATCAAGAACGATATATCTCTAGTCTTATGTTTACTTATTAATATATATATATATATATGTTAAATTTGAAAGATGGCCTAAAGAAAAAAAAGATCTTGCTCATCTTGCTTATTTTTCCATTTATTTCCATTTATACTTTGAATCCTCTCTGTTCTTCTCATAAAATTCCCACTTCCTCGTTCCTATAATCTTGGCATATCCCTAGAGGTACAGATCTGCTTGGACTTAGTCACTACTTGTTCGAGCTGCGCCTGACTCGACCTTGGTTTGATCGAGTTGCGCCTGGTCACCACTTTCTTAATATACTCAGATGTAATAATTTCTCAGTCAATCCTTTTGGGGTCGATATGTATTGAATTGAATAAAATCACATTAATACCTAAGGTAAAATTCTATTGAGGGGTTCCGACACCAACAATTCACGAGACTGGCTTCAGTTCAAGCAAGATTCAACAAACACTATGAACCATAAAGCGGTCAATTCCGAGCATGGATTTACAAATTCTAAAATTGTTTCAAGCATCATTCTACTATTAGCTAGGGTGCTACAATTCAAGAAAAATACCAAGATTCACAAGGAAATCCAATCATTATTCTTTATGCAAAATGTGACCAAACATGATGCTAGACTTAACCTAAGACATGCGTAGGATGAAGCTAGATGCAATCTTTTTGAAGATTTTTGTAAAAATTTCTATTTTAAAAGATTTTTATAAACCTTAACTATTCACAATGCAAATAAATTATAAGATTTGAAACTAAGTTAGATATGGTCATTCCCCTAAACTTAATTCACACGGTCCCTTGTTTGAAAAAGAATTTAGAGAAAGAAAAAAAACTAAAAGAAACAAAAACTAAGATGAAATTATGTACAAGGATGTTGAAAGGTACCTCAATCATTGCGATTATGAGATCTAGACGACTCTTCATCTAATGAGAGATTGGAGAGATTCTCGGAGAACAATTCTAAAGATACCACTTCGGATGGTTCGGTTTCTTTGGAGGATTGATGGTAGAAGGATAGGTTGTCTCATCTTTGGAAATGGTTTTGCCTACTATTTGGGAGTAGTATGATCGCTTTCATTTTGTTTCCCGTTCTGAATTTGTAGCAAAACCGAACATCAATTGTTCCCCCTAAAATTGGATTTTCATCAAGTATTTGTAATCCATTAGTCTTGGCGTCCAAACATTCCTTCCAAGTCGGTCTTGAGTATGAAGAAGGATTTGTGTTATCCAATCCTTTATACTAATTTGAGATGTTGATCTCTCCCATGATATCCAACCCAAATTTTTGAATTTCAGCAATAGTTTGCGGAAGATCTTTAATATGCTTGGCTTGAATTCAAAGATGTTGTGGAATAGGGTCTCATCTTGTAGAGTTTCGCAAACGCGTTGGTCTATGCCCAAACGTATGAAGTTCATCTTTTCGGCTAAGATGTTGCTTGCATCTCTCCTAGAGAAATATGAGTTGGTGATGATTTGATGCACATATCTTCTGGCCGGGTGGCAGATGCGCTAAATCTTTGTCCCCCCGAAACCTATAACATCCCAAATAAGCTTGATATTTAGTCAAATAAGAAAATCTTTTACCTGGTAGCGGTTTGCCCTGACCGCTACGGCAAACCACTATAGGCCACTCAGAAAAATTTCCCGAGCATAGCTGTCTGGCCTGATCGCTATGGTCGACCGCTATAAGCTCCTGGAAACTTTTTTTGGCAAATTAGCAGGCTGTCGTGACCACTACGAGTTTTTGAAAAAAAATTACGACCATAGCGGTCTAGTTTGACTATTATGGCTGTAGGAACCGAAATTCGCACTGTTGATTTATGTTGGTTAAGGAAAATAAGAGAGAACCCTAATTTTCCAAAGATCCCAGATTTATGTGACATACGTTAACAAGATCATAATACGAAAACAAGTAATAATAACACAAATTGAAGAATACGAAAGAGGGCAAACGAAGTCTTATTTCGAATCTCATGAGAGTGTTACAATCAAGTGATAACCTCGACCGTAAGAACCATCGACGAGTGTCCTAGATCTAACGATGGAGACTTTGAATAACCTAATTGAGTCGCAACACACTAATAAGAACGGAAAAATAATCTAAGCCTTAAGTATTTTGGTGTGGAGAATTGAACGTCTTCCTGCTCTTTCTCTTCATCTCTCTTATATAGGCTTCATAGTTGGTCCGTCTTCCTTTTCTGTCTTTTGTTCTTATGCGGAAATCTTCGTTTTCCAGTTTATTCTTTTGCAGAAATATTCCTTTTCCAAATTTATTTCATATCTTCACAGCTTGCAAGACAAGTCAGGACCATCATTGTGCTTGGTCTAGATTCTCTTTTGGAATCGTAAGTGGGCCGTTATCGTGTTTTAGGCCTTGTTGGGGTGTTTTACGGTTTAGGCAATTTTTATGGTTCCTATCGGAGAACCAGCCTTTCGCACAATGATAAAATTAAAAAATTTGAAAAAGATTATATCAATCATATCAGCGAGATAACGTCAGCGTTTAAGTTAGCTGTTATCGGTTGATACGATTGATAAATATGAGCCCATCCTTATGAGCGTTCCAAAGAATTGCTATTTTAATCGTATAGTTAAGATAATTCTTGGCGTTTCGGCTAACTATTATTGTTTTATACGATTAATTTCATACGAATAGATTTAACGATTCTTTCGCAAGTCGTAGGAAATAAGTGTATAGCTAAGGTAACTCTGACATTTAGGATAACTCATAATGGTACGGAACGCGAGATGGCAGGTTCGAGACAGAATGCTATACCTCTACTATTCTGATGGGATCTCTGGCGTCGGCCATGACCTTGGTCTCCGTGCCCAAATCAACACCTTCTTCTCCAGCTAGCCCTGGCCATGGAGCGATCCATCCGACAGGCTCTTCAATGACCTTAGTCCCTGTTAGATATTCCGAACACGGGGCCGATTTGATGCCTCATCCTCCTGCCGTCAAACGGGAAATAGTCTTGGTGTTATGTGCCCCTGATGTTGCTCCCATCATGGCCTTGGGGGAATGTAAGAGACCTTGCCCTGATCCAAGGGCAGTCGATAAGAAGAAGTGCGCTAGGAGGGCTGAGGTCAGACCCTCGCCGCTTGGGACTTCGGGTTCGAATGTGATGTCGTGTAATTGCGCTAAGGTTTAAGTATTGTACATCTCGTGTCCGTAATTAATGATATGCTTGGTGATTGCGGGTTGGAGGTAGTGCGTCTTACGATAGAGCTTGCTAAGTCGAAGGAAAAATCATTGCGGTTGGAGGTGAAGCTGGCGGTAATTGAAGACTCTCATCCAAGGTGTAGGAGAAGGACCTTGGAAAGTCGACAAGCTCCTTGCTCAAGGAGAAGAAGGATAGGAAGCCAAAGCGAGGGAGTTTCACCATCTACAGCGCCAGGTGCAGACTGCGGAAGGTCCAGCGGGTCGTGAGCTCCCTTTTATCGAAACCGACTCAGGGATTGTTGACCCTACCCTTCCGCAGTCGTCCAACAACCCAGTGAAGTGCGATTGTGTGGACGTCGAGCCCCGTGAGGCCGGTGACGCTGGGAGAGATGGTGTAATGGTGAATTTTGATGGGTGTAGCGGATGAGGACGGGGTTCTCATCCTGAATGAAGAATGATGTTGTTGTCCTGTTTAAGACATTTTAAGTTTTAAGTTTTTGAAGTCTATTTGCTCCGACCTAGTATGACCATTTTTGGAGTTATGGATACAAATAGTCAGTCCATATCTTGTTCTCCAATGGTCGTTACGTTCGCTTATTCGTATCAGATGCGAGTTTTTCGAAAAGTCTAGTTTTCGTGTTTTGTTAATTTTTGGGTGTAAGCGAATAGAAAAATTAAGGGATCTTGTATCAGTCTGATACTATGTCTAGAGATGTTAGAGACTAGTGTGCTAGACCTAGGTTTACTCTCGATTTTAGGGCGTGCGGTGCCTATCCCGGCTTACGTATCCCATTTTTGATTTCAACCTGATTCCATTTTGATATTGGAGTCTGTGATAGACTCACATCAATCGGGAACCAATAATCTCTCCAAAGATAATTTTTAAGTCTTTCGGAAGTGCTGACCAAAATTTTGGTTTTTATAGCGCTTTTATCCTTGTGTCAGATATACGACAACTAATCTTTCAAAAGGTTAGGTGAACAGTTCGTCCATCGGGGCGAGTGTTTGCTATTTTTTGTTTTCAAAAGTTTGCTATGTCTCGCTTTTTCCTTAAAGTTTTTTTTCCGTTTGAAGGTTTTGAGTTTAGAATGTGTTCGAGAAAGTTTTTCATGTGGTTCGTTGAAGGGCACACTTGTCCTTGTGAACGAGGAAAATGTTTAGTTGAGTTTTATTAGAAGAGTATCTAGTATGATTTCCGTTTTCGAGGTATACGATGATTTTTGTTGTTACTTAGGTAGTTTTTTTGAGTGGAATCGAATATGTTTGTGATTTGTTAGAAGATAGCGATTGTAGCGATTTTTGAGGTGCATCGCGTTCCAGGTTCTTGGAATTTTGACGCTTTGCATTGTAGCGATTTCTTACGCGCCTGGTAAGACTACCTTTGTGATTTTGTATGGTCCTTTCCAGTTTGTTCCCAGTTTTCCCGTGTTTTGTTCTGCGATGTTTTGGAAAAATTTGCGTAGAACGAGGTCGCCTTCCTTAAACCTGCGACTTCATACGTTTGAGTTATAGTACTTTGCGGGTGCTTGTTTGTAATTTTGAATTCGTATGAGAGCATGATCTTGGCGCTCGTCGACGAGGTCAAGATTGTCTAGCAGCATTAAGTTATTTGTTTTTTCGTGTTCTGGGAACAACTTTCTGTGTATTCCTGGGAATTCGACTTCCGTAGGGATTATGCATTATGACCCGTATACAAGAGCGAAAAAAGTTTCTCTCGTTTCTCTTCTTGGTGATGTTTTATGTGACCAAAGCACTCCCTCGAGTTCTTCGGCCCATCTACCTATTCAGTCCGTCTAGGATGGTCTTGTTGATAGTTTCTGCGCAGACATTGCATTGCAGATTTGGGAGTGGATTTAGTTAATCGTATCCTCCACTTTTCACAAAATACCTCGAATCTCGTAGAAATAAATTGAGATCCGTTAAATTTGGGAGTGGATTTAGTTAATCATACAAATCTCGTATGATATTCCTCCATACAAAACTTTAGACTTGAACATCTTTGATGATACGGTATTTTCCCGATCATCAGGATTCATCATGATCTGATTGTACCCCGAACAAGAATCCATGACAGATAAAATTTTGTTCCCTAGCGTGGCTTCTACTAGACGGTTGATATGTGGTAGCGAGAACTTATCTTTCGGACATGCCTTATTGAGGTTGATGAAATCAATGCAGACCTGCCATTTCCCATTTTTCTTCTTAACCATGATGGCTTAGCGAGCCAGTTGGCGTATCTGACCTCCGTTATAGATCCAAATTTGAGGAGTTTTTTGACTTTGTCGTTAACCGCAATTGCGCGTTCCAGACCTAATCTCCGCCTTTTCTGTTTGAGGGTTTTGAAAGTTGGGTCGATGTTAAGCTTGTGGCAGGTCACATTGATATTAATTTCTGGCATGTCTTATGTGGTCCAAGAGAACGTATGGAGGTTCCTTTTTAAAAAAATCTATGAGTTGTTTTTTATGGGATTGCATAGATTAGAGCCAATTTCAACGCAACGCTCGGGGAATTCGAGTCCAAGCATACTGAGATGATGGGTTTGCAGGTTGGTTTGCGCTTCCCCTCAAAAGTCTCGGATTTCCGTAATTGCTAGAAGATCTCTGTTTGATCTTGTTTTTGGGCATTTTTGACGAAGTGTTTTTTCTTTTGTTTTCGGTGGGGGGTTTATGTTGTTGCATTTTTCCACTTTAGTTTAGTGGCAAGACACACCTGCGATATCCTCTGGTTTCCTTCGATCGTTTCGATTTGGAAATGAGTTGGGAATTTGAGACAGTAGTGGTATGGGGAGGTTACATCTTGCACAGAGTTTAGCCATGGGACGCCCATGATCACGTTATAAGAAGCGGTATGATCTATGATCAGAAACCCTACGTCTTTTGTTATGCTCCTAACTTTAACCGTGAGATTAACCGAGTCAAGGGTCATAGTGGCGTCTCCTAAGAACCCTAATAGTGGGATAGAATTCTCTATTATGGGAACCAAAATTTGCACCGTCTAATTTTCGTTAGGTACAAAAAATTAGAGACAAAATTCTAACTTTCCAGAGATCCAAGATTTCTGTGAGTCAAACACGAGCAAGATCAGAGAACAAAAATAACTTGTACGAAAACGAACCTAAGAGTACGAGGAAAAGAAATCTTATTCTGAATCTCATGAGCGTGTTACAATCAAGCAGAAGCCTCGGCCGTAAGAACAATCGGTAAATATCCTAGAAATAACAACACATATTGAATAACCTAATTGAGTCGCAGCTCAATAGCAAGAAAGGAAAAGTATTCTAAAACCCTAAGTCTTTTGGTGTGGAGAATTGAAAGTGTCACCTCTCTTCCTCCTTTTCTCTCTTATATAGAATTCAGGGTTGGTCCGCATTCCTCTTTGGTCCCTGATTCTTCTGCGGAAATCTTCCTTTTCTCCTCCGAAAACATTTCTTTTCTCCATTCTTCCCATTTCTTTATGGCTTGCGGAATAAGCTGTGACTGTCATTGTACTTGGGCCGAATTCTCACCTAGAATTGCAAGTGGGCTGTTTATCGCGTTATAGGCTTCATCGAGCCGTTACGCGGTTTATGTGGTTTTGTGATTCTTATCAGAGAATCGGTCTTACGTATGACGATGCGATAAGTACTTCGGGATAAGTTTGCCGTTATCGGTTTGTATGACTAAATAACATGAATAAATTCTCACGACTACTTGATAACACTAGAATTTTAGGATTTTTACATAACATTTCTTGTTATTTTCTA
>OVBE01011470.1:0-14149 GCA_900406425.1 Iberis pinnata
TGAGGTATGTTAGGAATTTAGGAAAATTCAGGATGGATCACCAAGCAATAACCCTTATCCTCAGGAACTGCTTCCTCCTTTGATTGCACTTACCTTCATTTCATTCCCTGTTTTTACCCTGCATGCTATCTTTCCTTAGAGTTTATTTTTATAAATTTCGTTTTCCATGTCTTCTTCATTTTGTGCATGTTTGTTTNAGGATCTCGTTAAAATCGCCACAAATGAGCCATGGAATCGGACGATTGCCGCAAAGATGTCTGGAATAATGTAGACTGCGCCAGAGCTGTTGGCAATCCACCTGAAAGTTAGAAGCGTAAACACAAGAGATGAGAAGAATATCACCAGAAGTAAGAGTGACAAGAACCGAGATGACTTGAGAAGTAGAAAGTAATTCAGTAACAACTAGTCCGGGTTTCCAGCAAACCCAAATATGCCCTAGACGGTGAGAGTTGTAATTGTGAATATCATCCCACCCCGGTAAAGCAGCCTGCAAGACACGAGGAAAAGTTTTTAGTTGCACACGAGTTTCCAAGAGGCAACCGAATTGTTGATTAGTAGCTTGGATCCAATGTCGGACGACATCATGTTTACAGGACTGATTGAAGCCCAGCGTATTCCACGCAAAGATAGACATATCATTAGTGTCTCCGTGAGGAGACAAAACCAGTTTTTTTCATTGTAACATGTTTAGATAGCTTTCAGGATGCAGCAATGGTCGAGAGATCCAATTGTTTCTGCTTGTGTTTAGGCATAGCACGAGCTACGACATCAAGTTGTTGCTGGGAGAAGTGAGCGGCTGTTGCAACCATAATCTGCCCATCTTCTAGTTCAACATCATCATCAGCTAGTAGGTGGTAACGAGATGGTGAAGCATGAGAAGGTGCTGATTTTGCATGTGGTGGAGGGGATCGACGAGGCCGAGTGACCAGGGACCATTCGGAGGAGACAACAACTGTCAGATCAATGGTGAATTGGTGAGAAGGAATGGTGGATTCGGCTACCAAGAGGTCCGTGGAAGGAGGCATGGCATGCTCTAAAAAAGGATCCATGAGAGAGACGGCGCCTATAAGGGATGATGCATGAGCTTCGGGAACTTCATCTATATCGCGGTTAACATCTGTAGAAGCCAAAACAGAAGTTTGATCAGCAAGTATAAGATTAGAGGCTGGTATAATTTGAGATAGAGAGGAAGTTGGAATGATTGTGGTGTCATGGTGAAAGGCGAGAGCAGTGGATTGGTGTATAAGATCAGCAACATTGCTCGGAATTGTGTGTGAAAAAGAAGGGCAAGAGATAGCAGCCAGTGATGGTGGATGTTGAGCCGCAACAGGTGAGTGAGCTACATCAGCCATGGTGTTGGGAATAGTCGAAGATGGGATTGTTTCATCATCTTTTTTTTGCAGGTCTGAGACCTATACCCCCAAGCATGACACATTGTACACCGAAATGGGAGCCACGGGTAAGAGACGAGGACAGGACGGTCATAACCTTGAAGATTAATCTGCTCGGTAAGTTCTTTTTCGAGGTTGACAATGACCATAACTCGAGCTACGTCTAAACGTAAACACTTCTCTATGGATGGGTGTAGGCGTTGTGAATCACCAACAATATCACCCAAGAACTTCAAACCCGCATGAGAAAATAAAGTGTCCGAGACATTTTTAAAGTCCACCCATAACGGCATGGCTGTTAGGTCCGATTTCCCGCAAATCGCAGTTGGATTCCAATCATGCATGACAAGTAAAATGTCAGAAATATGCCAATACTCTTTGTTAGTGATGCTAGAACGTAAAGATTTTGAATGAATTTTGAATAAAACGGTGTCTTCTTTGATGAATTGGACGTCTATTTTCTTCGCTTTGTCATCTCGGTTCCACAACTGGTTGATAGTTGCGTGGACTTTTCCAATGTGAGGAGCCGTGCCAACAAAGTGTCCAATCAAGAAAAAGGACCATAGTGGTTGAGAGTCGGTGATTAATTGAGGTGGGACTTCGACAGTTGCTATTCCGGACGAGACAGAGAAGCTAGGCCGTAAAGAAGGACCCGTGAGATCACTTGATGCAACAACACGCGACCATGGAGTTACAGTCTGTGGTTTAGAAGAAGCTCCAACGTTGTTAACCGGAGAAGGTGGAGCCATGGCTGCGGCGAAGCCGACCCTAGCAAAACCTTGAGGAAGAAGCCACTTATGGGAAGAGAAGGATCGCAGTATGAATCGCCTCAGAGAGAATTAATTTGTTCTTATTTTCTTAATTTTTTTTTTAGATTTTTCATATATTAATATCTTAGAATAAATATCTAAAAATCCTGTTAAATATCAAAAAACTTTCAAATTAAATCTTAGATATATAACTGAAATATCAAATTTAATGACTCCTTTAAAAATATTTAAATAAAATAGCTAAAATTATATAACAATAACTTTAAATGTATTTTAAAAATATCTTATTCAAATATTTTTTTCTAAAAATAATAAAATTTAAATAAAATAATTTGGTTACCTAAAATTTTCTAATTCAGTTACAATTAATATTCTAATTTTTAAGAATTTGAATCGGCTACATGTTATTCATATTTTTCATATATTAATTTTTAAAAACAAAAAATTTAAAAATCTAGTTAAATATCTAAAAACTTCCATATTAAATCTTAGATATTTAACTGAATTTTTAAATTAAATTATTCCTTTAAACTTATTTAGATAAAATAGCTAAAATTGTATTTAGATAACATTAAACGTAATTCAAACAATATCTTATTTAAATATTTTTATTTTAAATACAACAAATTTAAATTTAAGAATCTTAAAACTGTAAACTAAAACTTAATAAGTTTAATTAGTTTCCTAAAAATCCAGTTTAGAAATCTTATTAACATTAATATACAGTATTTTTTTCCATAATCATATTATCATTTAAAATAGTTTAAATTTAAATTAAAATATGATTTGAAGTTTAATTAGTTTCCTAAATATTTGATTAAGAAATATTATTATAATTCATATATTTTTGTCCATAATCGTTACAAAATTAATTATGTCTCTAGAAAATTTTATTATAAGTGTATCTTTTAAATTAAAATATTATCTATTTAAATTTTTTTTTAACAAACAACCCTGCTTGTTCAAATCTAAATATATAGCGAGTCCGGTAAACAATTAGAGCATTCAATATCATAATAAAGTTATTTCACTTTTTACTATTATTTTAACTTTTTCAAATTTATTCTCTAAAATTTATGTATCAATATTCATGTTTTTTTATTCTATAATGTTCTTGTCATTTTTTATATGGTTATTTTTGCAGTCAGATTAATCTACTAAATCTACTAAACTTTTACTAATTTATCAAATTATTTTGTTTTTTTCATATGTCAATTTATATTTTTGTGGCAGTCGAATTTTATTATCATTCTTGCCCCAGTTCGTTTAATCAAGAAAATACACAATTGTATGAATCAATTTTTAGGATATTTAGAAAAAACGTTTATGTTTAACGGTTTGGTTAATGGTTTATTTATCCCAAAATAGAAACTCAAAATACCAAAATAGAAACCCAAAACCCTTAAAATAAAAATCTAAAACCCAAAAATAAAAACCCCTAACCCCAAAATAAAACCCAAAACCTCAAAATAGAAACCCAAAACCCAAAATATAAATCGAAAACCCCAAAATATAAACCTGAAACTCCAAAATATAAACCCTAAACCCTAAAATATAAACCCTAAACCCCAAAATATAAACCCAAAACCTCAAAAATAAAAACCCTAAACCCTAAACCCTAAACTCTAAACCCCAAAATAGAAACCCAAAACCCCAAAATAGGAATCCAAAACCCCTAAAATATAAACCCAAAACCTCGAAATATAAATCCAAAACCCCGAAATATAAACTCAAAACCCCAAAATATAAACCTAAAACCCGAACATATAAACCCAAAAACAAAACATATAAACCCAAAACCCAAATATAAACCCTAAACATAAACATATAAACCATGAATCCAAAAATAGAGTCAAGTAATTCGACTATCCTAAGTATGTAGCCCTAAGTACGTAATCAATATTTAATATTTTTAAAAAATATAAGTCCATTTTTAAAAAATTAATAATGTTTAATGTAGAAACAAATAAGTGTTTTTTAGATATCATTTTGTGATTTTATGTTTTGAATTTATATGATTTAGTTTGTAAAAATAGTTAATGGGGTAAAGTTTCTTAAGTTAAACTAAAAATTAAAAAGAAGAAAGAGATTGTTTGAGAAAAAAAATATATAAGAAGAAGCGAGTGAGAGTAGAAGAGAGAGAAAGAGCAATATTGCATTTAAAAACAGGTGTATAGTGAACCTAATTTGCAGATGTTAGTTTCTTAAATATAGGATATATTATTATTATCCAATGCAATTACCCTTTATTTTAATTATTTTAGTGGTAATATTTTTATGTTTTACTTTGAATATATATTAATTTTTACATATTATTTTTATAGATATATAAAATAAATTTATAATATTAAAATAGAAGATATATCACTTAGTACTATAATTTATTTTACAACATAAAAACATAATAAAAAATCAATATAAAATAGAACAATGCAACACAATAATTATGTAATGTCTTATTAATAAATATTAAATTTAATAATTAAAGGCTGATTATTATAAATTTGTAGGATGTTATGTAATGGTAAATAAAGCTATGGACAATATTACAAAATACATATTTTTAATACCTCAAATTTGAGGTATTGCCTTTGGAGAAAAACACATGATACCTCAAATCTGAAGTACATGATACCTCAAATTTGAGGTATCAATTTTTTTTTGCATCTTTAGCCTTTATATTTATTTATTACCCTTAGATAATAATTTGAAATTTTATTTTAATTATTTTAGTGCTAATGTTTGTTATGTTTTACTTTAAATATATACTCATTTTTACATATTATGTTTATAAACATAGAAAATAAAATTATAATATTAAAATAGAAGACATATCACTTACTACTATAATTTATTTTACATAATAAAAAACATAATGCAAATTTAATATAATATAACAACGCAACAAAATAATTATGTAATGTCTTATTAATAAATATTACATTTAATAATTAAATGATGAATGTTTTGTATTTATTATACGTTGTAGGATGTTATGTAATAGTGAATAAAGATATGAGTAATATTGCAAAATACACATTTTTTATACCTCAAATTTGAGCTATTGTCTTTGGAGATGCCATTAGTCTTATCTTTTTTTATACCGCTTTAAATTTAAGTATTTTAAATTGTTATTCGATTGTCTTATTAGGGATGTTGTGATGTTGCGGGTTGATATAGAAAAAATGGATTATGGATCACAATAATCAAAATTCTCACAAGATATATGGATATAATGTGAATTCATCTATTTTTTCACGACAGTTATATCTCTAACTGTAACGTAGTAGATTTACATGCTTTTGGGTTTGACAGAAAAGAAAGGATATTGTAATATGAGTCTTATGAAGTGTTCATAGTTGTTGGAGTTAATTCATATGATAGTAAGACAACAAGATGAATTAAAAGCCCAAATATCGCAATTTTGCGTAGGTCATTTTGGTGTTAAGACGTATAGTACAAGTATTAATGTCGAGCAATAATGGCCTGAGGAATTGTTGGAAGGTGAAAACTTCAAACTCATAACAATGTGATCATTAGTTTTATACTCTCTCCGTCCCAAATAGATTGATTTTCTAAGACTTTATTTTTGTCCCACAAAGATTGATTTTTTATTTTTAAGGTACTTTTATCATTAATGTTTTCACTTTAGAGAAAATAAATCAAATACTCCAAAAACACTTTATTAACTTAAATAAGTATTACTCCTTACTCCTTACGTACATGACTTACATAAATGCACTTATAATTCCAAAATGCACTTTCAATTCCAAAGACATTTTCAATTCAACTCAATTTTCTAAATGCAATATTAATTCCAAAGACAAATTTTCTTGAGTTCTTACTAATTTATTTTTCCATGACAAAAGTACAATGGAATATGAAGAAGATGCACAAAAAATGAAACAGAAAAAGAGGAAAAAGGTAGAAACAAAAACAAAACTAGAAGAAGAAACATGCAAAGGAGAATCAAGAGATGTTTACAAGATCAAATCATACACCACCCATGAATTGGATATGAACAAGGTATATTATGATGAAGAGGATCTTATTCCCAACAAGAAAATGGAGGGGGTTGTGATGGATATGCTGAAAATTTAGTTTCCCAAGTATTTTTAGCTTTGGTCTTGAATTTCTTATTTCTTTTAATTTTATTGTCTTTGTCTCTTGTTATGCTACTCTTTTTTATTTTGATAGCCTCATAAGACATCTCATGCTTTTTGTTTTGAATAACATTAATAAGGAAAACAATATAACATGAAAGAAGATGATAGATAAAGGAACTTAAGTTGCTAAATAATCCATTACATCACGAACTAAAAGACAATTACAACTCATTTGTGAAGGTAAATTACCTTCCTTTTCCATGATGGCTTTCTCCAAATGTGGAATTTTATAATTGTTTGAACCTTGGACTTTCATAATTTCTTGCATGCATGATTGCAAAGTCAAAAATATCCGGTTCACATGCTTTGAAGAATACTCATCAAATGAATCTTTTACCGCGGAAACAAGTTCTTCTATAATCTTCGGACACACCTCGTGTTGTAGTGTTTGAATGGCGCTAAAAAATCCAAGGTCTAAAATATTCAAATCCGGTGAATTTGGTGGTTGACACATCAAACGAATATAAAAACCATGTTGAGATGCGGCTACTCGGGAAAGCTTCATCTCTTGGATCAACGTGTGTCCGTGCATTATCTTGTTGAATATAAATAGTTTTCCCAAAATCATCTCGTGGCCATCTTTCACGAATTTGTGGCAAAATCTTGTTAATTAATAACTCTTCAATATCTTCTCTTTTGATGGATGTCTTCGGTTTCATCTCCATAGTTCCAGCAGCTCGATTTCTACTTCATCTTTGAGCTGGTTGCATCTTAATAAATGGAAAATTTCCTATTTTTCCAGAAAAAAATCTCATTTCCTTCTTAGTCAAATCGTGGACGAGCCATGGCTAGAAACATCACCTTCCCAATATAGCTCTTACTTTGACATGCACGATACGGAGGATCTTCTTCAACAGGATGCAAGTAATAAGTTTCTGTCTTTTTGTCATATAAAACCACTTCTCGTCGATATGTACAATATTGTACATATCAACAAATTTCGGGTGATTGGGCATGATACTAATGTCGAGCATGGAGATACAAAAATCTAATCGAACTTTCTTATTAGCTTCCTTCAAAGTCGGATTTATCGCATTAGTATGACGTTTAATGAGCCCTTCTTTTAGACGTCAAAAAAGTGATGAGCGACTCTCATCCAAAGAAGCGGCCAACGATCTTATAGTTTTACGACGATGAAATAGAATATTGACAATTCGAGAAAGGTCAATATGTTTTTTCCTTCGACCACAATTGCCTTTTCTCTTGTGTGAGATGTCAATACCTTCGTCATTAGAAATATTTTTGCTTGTTGCCAAATTCTTTGTACTATATGCAAATGTATAGAGAATAAATTGGAGACCTCTGTTGTATGAGTTTTTTTAAAAGTTTTTCGTTGACGCTTCTTTCCAACAAAATATGATAAATCTCTAATCTTTCTCCATCCGTTATCTCTTTCCGATGAATTGTATCTTCTTGAAAACTTTGTCATATTTTGACGACTCCTACAAGAAAACACATTGTAAATAATTTGATAATGTGACATGCTAAATGTATTTTTCAAAAAATTATATCTACATTTTTTTTATTTCTAGTCGATCACATATAGATATTAGATCATGATTATTTAAATCATGAATTTTTTGTAAATGGTGAACTATTTATATAACCAGTAAATTATTTGTGTAAATAAAATAAAAGTAAATCGTTTTTTACAGTTTAAAGTATTTATTTTTAAATTATGAAATAATATATTATATTTATAAAAATACTCCAAAAATAATGTATTTATTTATTGAATTAGAATCATTTATATTAAAATATAAAACTTATATCATTCAAGAAATTTTTGAAAATATATATTTTAATAAATTATTAAAATATATTTTAAGTGATAAATTTTTAGTGACTTTTAGAAAGTTTAATGAAAGTTTTTTAGTTAAAAATACAAATTCAAATCACACAATTTTAATACTAGAATTTGAACATTTTAAATATTTATTTCATGCTTTTAATAAGAGGAACTCCTTTGACCATTAAGATGATGGTAAAAAAAAATAATGACAAAAACATGTTTATAAATACCACTTAATATCAATACACATAAATAACTTTTTTAAAAACCTGGATTTATTTGGGAATAATCTTCTTCATCTTCACGAACTAGAAATGTTGAACTATTATTGGATGAAGTAAGCTCCCATGGTGGATTTTGATTCAAATCAAAGAAAAATTCTCTTTCAATGTTTTAAAGTGATATGTTTAGGTCAAAACCATGAAAAGCCATGGTTGATGTTTCTCTCAAACATTAAAATGATGTCTTAATATAGAAGATTATTAGGATAGGTTTATATTGATTTTGGTTCCATTTTTAAAAAATTCATTCTAAAAGATGTATTTTGGCTCTATTCTAAAAAAATTGCTTTTAAGACATGTACTTTTGGCTCCAAATTGTAATGATGCTTCGTAAGTTTCTTCTTAGGAATATTAATAGTTGTCATGGATGTATGAATACATAAAGCAAGAGAGAAGTGGTTTAAAAGCAACAATTAAGAAAAAATTAAATAAAACCATTCCAATAAATGATTATTTCAACAAAGTAAAATAAACATTAAACATACATAGTTAGAAAAAGTGTGCATTTATGAGTTTCTTAAGATATGCGATAAACTCAAAAAATCAATCTATTTGGGACGGAGGGAGTATTTTTTGTTATTTTGCTTGAATCAATTTGTCATAAGAAAATACTTGCTGAATACAATGAAATCATTAGTTTTATAAATGTTGTCATTTATTAGGAACCAAATTCTCCCCGTTCAAAAAAATCTTGATAAATGTCAATGCATGACATAAAAAGGTGTGCATAATGGCGAAATTTGCAAAACAATGAAGGGGAAAATGCCGAAAAAGCCTGAACTTTCGGTTTTGGTAATTTTAAAGCTCAGATTTCTATTATCCCACTTTAAAGCCTAAATTTTGTTGACTTTTAATACTCCCTCCGTTTCATATTAGTAGTTGTTTTGCTTAAAAACGCACATATTAAGACAATTTTTATGTTTTTCTACATTCTTTTTACTTTTTCACTTTTTTGCCTCTACATTTAGTTAGAGCAATGATTATTATGGATTTTTTTAAAAAATGATTTTAAACAAATAATGAATTAATTGTTTTAATTTTATTTTAACTTTTTAAGTAAAAGTTTTTACTTTTTGCCTTGGTTTTTGAAAACAACTTATATTATGGAAAAAATAAACCCTTCAAAACAACTAATAATATGAAACGGAGCGAGTATTAGATAGTTAACTTTTATTGACTCACTCTTTTAGACTCGTTGACCCGTTGACTAACAGAAAAACTAAACGGCGTTATCTGTGTCGTTGATTGTCCGTTTAAGGCAAAACGGTGTCGTTTTGTTTTAATCAAAACGACACCGTTTTACGTATCTATTCCTTAAAAAAAATCCTCAAAATAAATTTTCCCCAATTCTAAAACCAAATCCATAAAAATCGATTTCATCCCCAAATTTGTAACCCTAGATTGTCTCTGTTGATTCACGGTGAGAGGAGATGAAGATGAAATGGAAAACAAAGCTACTTGTCAACACAAGACGAAAGTTAAACCAAAGATTTGAAAAAAGAAGAGACGAAAGAGTGTCAAAGAGATTGAAGAAGATGAACAACAAATTAGTGGGGAAGATTGTGTGGTTGTCGGCGATGAAGATTGTGACCATGTTGGCTATGCAGATGAAGAAGTCCGTGAAGGTGGTGCGGCTGAAGGTGGTGTGACTTTAGTTATTTGCGAAGAGGAAGATGTTTGTGAAGATCAGCCGAGGATGCGTATTGGAGTTGATGAAGAATACTTCTCTGACTTCGAAGCACAGTTTGGAGATGCTGCTAAAGACAATGATGATGTGAGTGATGGAGAAAGTGGTGATGATATATGGGAGGAGGAGAAGATACCTGAGCCATTTTCAAAGAGTGATGAAAAAGACGAAGACAGAGAGGAAGGTGATAGTCCTTGTCAACAGGAAGATCATGAAGAGTTTCTCAGCCTAGGTAAAACGTTTAGTAGAAAAGAGGAGTTCAAATTAGTTGTATTGAAGTACTCTCTTTAAACCAGATATGATGTGAAGTTGTATAGGTCTCAAGCTATGAAGGTTGGTGCGAAATGATCTGATAAAGATTGTCAGTGGAAGTGTTATTGTGCGTATGATAGGAAGAAACAAAAAATGCAAGTGAAGTTTTATGAGGATATGCACATTTGCATTAGGTCAGGACATTCTAAGATGTTGAAGCAGGGAAGTACTTGGTTGTTTAGGGATAGGCTGAGGAAGAATCCAAAGATCACAAAGAATGAGATGGTTGATGAGATAAAAAGAGAGTATAACCTGGAACTTAATGAAGGAAAATGTTCAAAGGCGAAGACAAATATCATGAAAGAGAGACAAGATTCTCATGAAGAGCATTTCTCTATATTGTGGGATTATCAGGCAGAGATACTAAGGTCTAATCCATGGACTACAATCGAGATTAAGACAACTCCAGGGACAACCATTGGCAGCAAACAAAGGTTCTTTAGATGCTTTATGTGCTTTAAACCACATAGAGATGCTTGGAAATATACTTGTAGGCCAATCATAGGGATATATGGAGCTTTCCTGAAATGGGACATAAAGGGTCATCTCTTAGCTGCAACTAGTAAAGATGGGAACAATAGGATTGTTCCCATTTCTTGGGCATGTGTTGAGATTGAGAATGATGATAACTGGAATTGGTTCATGAAGATGTTAGCTAAGGATTTAGGTCTTGGAGATGGAAAGAAGGTGGCAATTATATCAGATAAACAATCGGTTAGTATGGAAACTTTCAAATTGTATCCCTTAGTTAAATTCAATTTGTATACTTTATAATGTAAATATGTTTATATATGTAGGAGCTGGTGAAAGCTATTCACAATGTCTTACCAGAAGCTGAGCATAGGCAATGTTGTAAACACATTCTGGATAACTGGAAGAGAAACAACCATGACATGGTGATTCAGCGTATGTTTTGGAAGATTGCTAGGAGTTATACTACTGGAGAGTATACATTTCATATGCAAGCTTTGAAAGACTACAATCCAGGTGTATATGATTCTCTGTTGAAAACTCAACCTTTGACATGGTCTAGAGCTTTCTCCAGAACACATACATCTTGCAATGATAATTTAAACAACCTTAGTGAGTCTTTCAATATGATCATTAAACAGGCTAAGAAGAAACCTATTTTAGAAATGTTAGAGGATATTAGGAGGCAATGTATGGTCCGAAATCAGAAGATATATATACTTGCTGGAAGATTGAAAACTAAATTCACTAAAAGAGCTCATGATGAGATAGAGAAGATGATAGCAGAGTCTCAATATTGTCAGAGATGGATGGCTAGGAACAACAAGCATGAGATTCAGCTTGGAAATGATCAATTATGTGTAGATATGAATGAGAGGATATGTGGGTGTAGAAAATTGCAGATGACAGGTATACCTTGTGTACATGCAACTTCTGTCATAATAGGAAAGAAAGAGATGGTTGAAGACTATGTGAGTGATTGGTACACAGCAAAAAAAGTGGCAGCTAACTTATAAAGATGGTATACAACTTGTCCAATGAATTCTTATGTGGCCAAGGGTTAATAAATTACATGTCTTGCCACCTCCTTGGAGAAAATGTAACCCTGGAAGACCTAACAACCATGACAGGAGGAAAGGAAGATTTGAGATTGCCTCTTCAAGTAACACAAGATTATCAAGGCAACACAGAGTTATGACATGTTCTAATTGCAAGCAAGAAGGTCATAACTGTGCTGGATGCACTAATGCGGCTGTGGAGAATCCACCCAAGAGACCACGGGGTCGTCCAAGGAAAGTACATGTATGTTTATGGTTGTATTTATATTGTGCCTATTTTTGTATTAATATTTGTATTGTATTTGTAGGAACCAAGGAACATAATGTTTGGACAAGGAGGAGCATATCAGCCACCAGCATCTCAGCCACCAGCCTCTCAAAGACCATCATCACAAGGACCAGAATCTCAAGGCTCTCAAGGCTGGGAATCATGGTTTAATTTCTCAAACTAGAATGTTTATGTCATAATGTTTGTGTAAGAACATGATGCTTTAACTTTTATGTTGTTTATGTTTTGTTAAAACAATATGTTTTTTGTTGGAATGAACCTTGTTGTGGATCATTATGTATTTTTTTCAACTGTTATGATGTTTATGTTTGGTTCAAACAATATGTAGTTTGTTGGAATGAACCTTGTTCTATTATGTATTTTGTTTAACTCATTCTATTGAAAAGAACCAAACAATCCAACATGAATAAAAACTACCAATCACTAACTCATTACCAAAGTCAATTCATTTCAATGCAAAGTTTACAAAACTACAAAAATCCAACATGAATACAAACTAGATGAGTCATCACTACCAAACACCATCTCATTACCAAAGGAAAAGACAATTCATTACAATCTAGATGAGTTCAATACAAAGTTTAGAAAACAACAAGAATCCAACAACAATACAAACTAGATGATTTCACTACTACTAGATAACCATAAATATTGGTCCCTTTCCTTTATCAAAGAATCCGTAAAAGATCCAAATTATGGTTAAGAAAAACAACGTGTAACACACTTTCATGCTTAATTTCAACTTGGAGATTTGTATTTTGCTCGAATTTGCATCTTCCTTCAAAGCTTCAATAACATCTTTCAACTCAAGACACTCCAAATTTTCTTTGCTAATCTCACCAGCCCAATCCTTAATTCTTGGTATTAAATCTTCCACTCCTTCAAACACACCTTCCTCAACCCACATAAACAAGTGACCCTATGAAAATCAAACAACTTCATTTACAACCAGCTTAATTCGGATTTGACAAAAAAAAATTCAAAATAAAATAAACCCCTAAAACGAAACTTACATCTCTTTGATCCCATGAATTCAGATCTCTTTTGCTTACACATCTGAAGAAAGGTCTTCCTGGATTGTCTTTCGTTTTACCCGTCCGAATCATCACACCTAATCCACAAGAACACTTCAATGGTATTCCACGATCTCTGCTGAATCTCGATGTCGCGGACTTGAACTCGACATAATCGACTTCAAATTCGAATATGATTTCATTTCATAAAGAAATCGAGTTCTAGGGTTCGATCACAATTGGGGCCGGATGAAATAGATTTTTAGGGATTTGGTTTTAGAATTAGGGAAAAATCGATTTTGAGGATTTTTTTTAAGGAACAGATACGTAAAACGGTGTCGTTTTGTTTTAAACGGACAATCAATGACATAGCTAACGCCGTTCAATTTTTCTGTTAGTCAACGGTGTCAACGAGCCTAAAAGAGTGAGTCAACAAAATGTAGCTATTTAATATTAAAAGTCAACAAAAGTTAGGCTTTAAAGTGGGATAAGAGGAGTCTGGGCTTTAAAGTTACCAAAACCGAAAGTTAAGGTTTTTTTGGCCTTTCCCAAACAATAAACAACCCACAATATAGATAGTATATCACCACCACAGTTATTATAAAAGTCACGATGTCTTTTAAAAATACAAACATAAGAACAATAAATAATTTCGAAACAAACGAACATAGTTCATGAAACAGTCCCGACAATGACTGGAAAATTAAATAATTAAACGACATTACAAGTCTCGACTATGGAGTATAGGTATGGGTCAAAGAAAAAAGATGCCATAGAACCTGAATCGAAGAACAAAAAAAATTTATGCGTCGATTCCGGATCCACTCTAATTACCAAGTGCTTCCAGAGTTGAACAGCCATGTGTATCGATTCAGTTTTGGTTCCTACCCAATAATCGAAAGGAATACACAAATACCCA
>OVBE01011471.1:0-11248 GCA_900406425.1 Iberis pinnata
AGATGAAAATAGCTCATGGTTATGGAAGTCACTACTCGCTATCAGACCAATCGCAAAGCAATTTCTTAAAGTCAAAGTGGGAAATGAAGTGGAAACAAGCTTTTGGCATGACCTATGGATCGATGACACTCCTCTTATTGAGCGGATAGGTGTTGATGGACCACGGTCCACGGGTCTTCCTACTGACTGCACGGTTCGTCATGGTGTAACAACCGCTCAAAGACAACTCCTCTACTCAAGATCAAGAAATGCATCAATAGTCTCCCTAAAAGAGATCATTCAAGCGATTCCACAACCAATCTTAACGGACAAAGAGGACCTCTTCTTTTGGAACCGAGACAATAATCAACATCTCCCCTTTTCCACAGCTCGCACTTAGAACGAAATAGGACCGCAGGCTCCGACCCTGTCATGGACAAAGAGAGTTTGGTTTAAGGGCCACGTTCCTAAACACGCTTTCAATTTTTGGCTAACACACCTTGATAAACTCCCCACTAGATGCAGATTAGCCTCATGGGGCCTTTCCACCGTTACTGACTGTCTCTTTTGTCAATCGCAGGACGAACTAAGGGACCATATCTTTTTCCAATGTACTTATGCAAAAGATCTGTGGATGCTGCTTCTCAAACGGATAGGAGAACAACAACAGAGGTTCTCGACTTGGAGCAACATGATAAGGTGGATGGGAAGGGAAAAACATAAAGACAAGCGCACTCTAGCACACATACTAGCACACTCTATTGTTTATCATCTTTGGAAAGAGAGAAACAACAAGCTCCATAACTCAACAACCACTCCTCCAAACACTTTAGCGCAGCTCATAGACAGAAATGTTAAGGACATCATCCTATCAAGGATCAAGAGGAAAACATACTCTAACCTTTTATCTAATTGGTTCGAGTATAGCTAATCCATGACTCTCTGGTCATGTATCTTCAAGGGTTTCTATATAAGCTTTTTAGTTTTTTTTGGGGCTTTAGAAACAAAGATTAAATGGTTGTGAAACAATTGTTCTTTTGATTATTAATTCACATATTTATCAAAAAAAAAAAAACTCTCCTACTTTCTCTCCCCATTCTCTCTTTACATCGTCGGTTGATTTNTGGGGCTTTAGAAACAAAGATTAAATGGTTGTGAAACAATTGTTCTTTTGATTATTAATTCACATATTTATCAAAAAAAAAACTCTCCTACTTTCTCTCCCCATTCTCTCTTTACATCGTCGGTTGATTTTGTCGGAGTGGAAGTTACAGGAGCCCACATCCTCTGTCCCCTGCTTACAAACTCGTGCGCCGTGTTTGTTTCGTCGTTCTGGAACTCGGTCTTTAACATCTCACCCGCGTCGTCTTGCTTAATGGGCCTCTAGATTCTTCGTCTATGGAGACTTTGTTGAGTCCAAGTTAAGTTGATACGACTGGATCTGCGCCTAGCCCTTTCCATCTAGACTCTCTAGGTTTGGTAGTGTCCGATCTCTGCAAGTCAGTGGACATCCACCTCGCTCCCAAGCTAGGTCCTTCTCCTCTACTCTCTCCACAAAACGGCGTTCGTGCTGGGGTAGATCCCAACTCCGACTTCCATTTACTTGGAGATCTTTTTCATGGTTTCTTCTGCATCAGACGCATCTCAGCGGTTGATGGTGGCCGGTAGACATCTCCGATGAAACTTCTCTTCTGTCGGTCCTTGAGTTACGACAGATCTTGATCACATGCGAAGTCGTCGTCGGGTTACATCAGCAAAAGCCGGAGGAGTGACCCGCCAAGTAGCTTTTTATCTCTCACGGTAGTTTTCGGCGTAGCAGCGGTGCCGCAAAACAAGTCGGCGACGGTGGTACAGACTCAAGCTTTTTTCCTTAGGGTTTTGAGTTATGTTGGACTTTTAGGTTTGGACTTAGGTTGTATTAGGCTTTTAGGGTTTGATCCATTTCTCTTTCCGAGCAATGGGTATTATGTTTGGCTAGGGCTGGGATTTCGGGTTAAACGGGTCAGTTCAGGTCGGGTTTTCGGTTTTTTCGGAAATTTAGAAGTTCTCCGAATTAAATCGAATAACAATATAGTTTGGAACGGTTCGATTTTCGGTTATTTCGGGTTTTCAGTTTGTATTCCGGTTTAACCGAATAATTTTCGGAAATCGTTTAAATTTTCGAAAATCGGTTATTTCGGTTCAAATTGGTATTTAAAACCCGAAAGAACCGATTTCTGAATCTTCAATTAACCTGTTTAAAATATATATACTTCATGCTTGCATAAAACTAAAGTTACTAAATTGTAAAATTGTTCTACAAACAGATTATGAAGGCTCACACTAGCCTCAAACATTCATCATTCATAAACCATAAATTCATACCATAACAAACCCCACAATCTCACACACTCACTCACAACAATCACCTCACACACAACACAACAATCACAGTCTCACACACTCACTCACAAGAAAAAACTCACACACATGACACTACTTGTGATAATCATAAATTCATAATGAACCTGCAAAAGAAAAGANAATCTCACACACTCACTCACAACAATCACCTCACACACAACACAACAATCACAGTCTCACACACTCACTCACAAGAAAAAACTCTCACACATGACACTACTTGTGATAATCATAAATTCATAATGAACCTGCAAAAGAAAAGACAAACCAGTTAGTACTTAGTACACTGAAAGACAAAATTCAGAATGAACCTTGCAAGTTGCAAGACTAGAGACTCACTCACTTGTGAAGTACCTGTAAAACAAAAACAAAAACAAAAGTTGGATAATGAAAACATAATCAAAGACATACTTACTCAAATACTCAGTGTTAGACTCACTCACTCACTTATGCATCACACACTTGTGTCTTCAGACTTCATCAGTTCATCCAATCATACTTGACTATCTCATTCATCCGAGAAGCTGCAAGCAAACAAACACACATGTAAGTAAACAAGATTGAATGAAATATAGAAAAACAAAAAAGGTTGACTTCACTAACCTCATCAACTTTGTCAATCCAATCTTTTCCCCCCTCAACTTTGGAGCTCCTTAATTTCCCACCTAAACTTAGATTGCTCCTTATCCGACCATCTCAACTATTAGTTCTCATCATTTTACCCCCAAACGATTTAGAATACTAATTTGAAATTTAAATTATGAAAAGAGATAACAAATCTCGTTTTGGTTTAACCCAAGAAATCTTACGTTAAAATATTTTTAATATTAATTATTACGTTAAATTTTTTTATATTATTTTTAAACTAATACAACAAAAATATTTTAAAATCAATTAAACTAATAAATTAAATATTTTATAATATTATAATATTTTAAAATATTTTAATATTAAAAATAATATTTAATTTTGTTATTTTAATTATTTTTAAAAATATTTTATAATATTAAAACATTTTAAAATAATAAATTAAATTAAAATATTTTTAATACTAAAAATAGAATATTTGAGTTATTATTTTAATTGATTTTATAATATTTAACTAAAATAATAAATTAAATATTTTTAAAATTATAATATTTTAAAATAAAAAATTAACATAAATTATTTTTTAAAATAAAAAATAATATTTAATTTATTATTTTTATTGATTCTAAAATATTTTTGTTGTATTAATTTGAATTTAATATTAAAAATATTTTAATATAAGATTTAATATTAAAAATATTTTAACTTAAAATTTATTGGGTTAAACCAAAAGGCGATTTGTTATCGCTTTTTATAATTTAAATCGCAAATTAGTGTTCTAGATCGCTTTGGGTGTAAAATGATGAGAAAAAATAGTTGAGGAGGTCGTGTAAGGAGCAATTTAAGTTCATGTGCAATTTAGGTTCATGTGGGAAATTAAGGAGCTCCAAAGTTCAGGGGAAAAATTTTGGATGCGTAAAGTTGAGGGGGGAGGGTAAGGAGCATTATAAGTTCATGTGGGAAATTAAAGAGCTCTAAATTTCAGGGGAAAAAAGATTGGATGGACAAAGTTGAGGGGGGCTAGAGAAGTCAACCCAAACAAAAACAGAATAGAGTACCTAATGAATCATAAAATTCAATTTCTTCAAACATTTGGATAAGGTTTGCAAGGTTTTCAGCTTGAATACTTGTCCTTAACCATTGTTGTGTACACACCAATGCCTCAATCATGTGAGGACTCAAACAACTTCTGTATGGATCCAATATACGTCCACTGATGCTGAATGCATATTCAGAGGCTACAAAAGATACTTGAATGGCAAGAACATCTCTTGCCATCTTAGATAAGGTAGGATATTTGAATATTTAATATTATTTCTCCTCTACCATGCTAAGACATCATAGTCTAACCCTAAACCATTTCTTGTTCTTGGGACAATCTTTTCAAGTAATTAGATGTCAAGCTCACTAGTAGAATCCTCATGGACTATGTCATTAACCATCTCATAGTACAAAGAATGCATCCTCTCATATCCATCATCATCTGATAAATCAAAGAGCATATAATCATGCTCTGTTTATGTTGGATCCATTCTTGTACCTACACTACATGATGACTTGGTGTGTAGCCTTGAAGCATATTCTTCATATAGTTGTTGCATCACAGTCTTCATAGATGTCCTAAGATGAGTGCTTTCCAAAATGTCTTTCCCGTAAAGCTTGTCAAAGCACAATGTAGCAAACTGTATCTTATTTCTTGGATCAAATACACTTGCAATTATCACAAGTGGATTCACATTAAATAATCCATCCCAATACTTTTCAAACTTTAACCTCATGTCTATTGCTTCTTTCTTTAGTACCTCATCACTACTATTACTTAGTGAGATTAAGTTTCTATCAACTGTCACAATCTCAATGTAACAAATTGAAGATGTCACTGTCTTGGAGGCAGAAAAAGAGATGGTGTAATTGAAGAAGATCTTTAGAAACTTCAACAATCTTTGGACTGCATCCCAACTTGATGAAGTTGGTGGACCAACTCTTTTTTCTCCACCTTCTTCAACTTCCATAAAGTACTCATTGTACAGTTTGTCCTCAACTAACATTTTATCAAAAGCAACCCCAATTTCAATGCTGCTGTCAGTATTAGATAAGTTGAATTCCATCTGGTTAAACAATCTAGTGATAAGCTACCCCTAAAGACCTTTCCTGTCTCAACACGCATCTGAAATGATGCCAATCTAGCACCTGAAGATCTAACATACTTTACTGCATTTCTAATTGTAGATATGTTCTCCTTCAAGGTAGACAGACCATCTCTCACAATCAGATAACGGTGGAAAGAATGGAGTTCGTACATCGGAATTTTTTTTTTGAATTTTTTCACACTTAAATCGATTGCTCTCGTGGGGGGAAAAAGGAGATGAAGAGTGAAGAGTAGAAGTATACAAATTCTTTCTTATAGGCCATCCATAGAGCATTTACTATGGACATTAAATGAGGAAGAAGCTTGCAGGACCGCACACTCCTAAGAATATCTCATTAACTTTCCTCTGTACCTAGTACTAGAGAGAACCTTTAAAAACATTTTCGTCTAGCTTTTCTACATCATTTTTTAAGGTTTCTGAAGAATACTGCTTACCCCAGGAAAGTCCAAAAAATCCCAAGAACATCTATGTTTCTCACACTTGTACGAGAAGCTATAAAGCAGGATGAGTAACCGATTGACGTACGCAGAAAAAGGAAAAGCAGTGGTAGGCTCCGCCAGTTCTCCACCAAGGACTGGAAAAGTCATAGTTGAGGAACCATAAGGAACAAATCTACATCGTTTTAGTCTCACCCTGATAGGGAGAATGACAAACCCAAAATACCAGCGCATCTGGTCTCTTATACCCTTCCTTTCAAATCTCTGGAATCTGGATTCACGCCCAATAGGAGCAGATTTGGGACAGGGGAAGTTCCAGTTCCAGTTTGGTTCAGAAGAGGACATCTAGAAAGTGATGCAGAACCAGCCTTTCCACTTTGTTAAATGGATGGTTATCCTTCAAAGATGGGAGGCGTCTATTTCCCCATCATTTCCCTCTTTGATTCTTTTTTAGATCAAGGTACAAGACTAAATGGACAGGGAAAATTCTAAGAAAAATAGGTGAAGATGTAGGGAGGGTTGAAACAGTCGATATTACATTTGCAGCAACAAGAATTCGGGTTTTCACCAATGGCCTCAAACCGCTAATGTTTTCGACTACTCTGGTTTTTTATAATGGTGGGGAGTTACAGATCAAGCTGGTTTATGAAAAACTTGAATGCCACTGTGACCTCTGTTCCAGGCTATGCCANTCAATGGCCTCAAACCGCTAATGTTTTCGACTACTCTGGTTTTTTATAATGGTGGGGAGTTACAGGTCAAGCTGGTTTATGAAAAACTTGAATGCCACTGTGACCTCTGTTCCAGGCTATGCCATGATGCGAAGGATTGTACTTTCATCCCACCAGAGGAGTCAAAAGAAAGACATGACAAGGTTCTAGAGGTTCATAGTCAAAGCCTTAGAAGAGCTCCCTCATCACTATCTGGTTTTGAGAGGAGCGCAGCCGAACCATTAAAGGTAGTGGAGTCCAGGAAGAGGCCTAGGGATTAAGATTATGGTTTTATTGATTCAGGAAGACCTGAGAACTCCCGTAAAGACAGGGACTGGAGGGAAAGGCAGTACATAGGAGAAGGCCGTTATTATAAAAATCACAGAGGCTCACAAAACCTTACAAGATCATGGGTCCCGGTGGTAAGACACAATGATTGGGCCAGAGCGGATAGCTTTCACTCGGCACACTACACTCCAAGGCATACCCAACAAGGTCCAGGAAGAGGTCTGGAAAATAGGCTAATCTTTGAATCAAAATCTCCAAACCGAGAGACAACAGGGAACAGATTACCAAGGAGTAATATAATTGAAACTGGGATTCAGCAAGAAGTACCAAAAGAGGATGTTGACGAAGCTATATGAAATTTAAGAGAAGTAATGGTTCAATATATAAACTGTGCGAACCCAACAGAAAGTGCTGCTCGCAAAATTCGGGTGCAACAAGCAGAGGAAAAAGGTCAATTCCTGAATAGAGCAGAGAAAATGGCAAGAACTTTAGTTGCAGCAAATTTGCAAAATCCAGCTGAATTTGCGCGAATATCACTTGAAAAAGAGGTTGAAGAGGGACAAGTCACACCCTTACAAAACAGGATCCCAACACTTGCACGCTTAGGACCTATAGATGAGGATAGGATTTTCTCACCATCCCCGACTCAAAGTACTGTTAAAAAAAGGCTGGGAAGAGCTCCAAGGAAAAGAACAATTCAGCCGAGCCAAAAAATCCTTGCAGCAATGTCTTCAAAACAGAGAAAAATTAGACAAGTTGCAGCCTCCTCAAGAAGGAAAGCAGCACCAGAAAAGGGAGTGGGAGCGAGGAAACAATCTGCAAGAGCACCAAAAAGAAGTCAAACACAACCTAAGGACAGCATTGAGGGGGGGGGGGTACTTCAGAAGGTCGATTTGGAGGAAGGATGGATTTTCACAATCCATCAGGATCTCTTCCTTAAAGCTTTTGGCCTGGAACTGTCAAGGGTTGGGGAATACCAAGACAATTCGGCGACTAAAGGAGATAAACAAAGAGTTATCTCCGGACTTCATATTCCTCTTGGAGACAAAGAATGCTGATGAATTTGTACTCCGAAACACTAAAACTTTAAATTTGGGAAAACATGTGATAGTCTCGCCCCATGGGCATGAAGCTGGTGGGCTCATGCTACTATGGAAGGAAGAATATAACGTGCAAATCCTATCGGCTAATGAAAACTTTGTGGATATTTGTATTTTACATGAAAAAATACACTGTATGTGACATTTGTCTATGGAAATAATAACTATCGGTTAAGAAAGGTTTTATGGGAGAATCTAGTTACCAAGGCGGAGCTTAGACTAGGCCTGTGGTTTCTAACCGGGGATTTTAATGACATTTTAAGTAACGAAGAAAAGAGTGGAGGTCCAATTAGATCGGAAGGTACTTTCAAAGATTTTAGAGCTTTCATGGCGGCTGGAGACCTTTACAATCTATGCCACTCATGGGACCCTTTGTCTTGGAGGGGTGTGCAAAATAAGATGCTTACTAGATGCCGGCTATACCGTGCAATTGCAAACAGTTGCTGGTTTGATCTATACCCCTTATGCCGATGTGAGTATCTAAAGTTTGGAGGCTCCAATCACAAACCCATAATCACACACTTAGATATCACAAAGGAAAAAAAGAAGAAGTGTGTTTCGGTTCGATAGACGGCTTAAAGACAATCTAGCAATAAAACAACTCGTCCAAAGGGAATGGTCTAGGAATCGTAGCCTGGACGTAGGAAGGAGAATAGCTAGAGTTCGAAGAGCTATTGTCATGTGGTCAAAAGTGCAATATAAGGAAAAGATGGAAATGATAAGAGTAAACAAGGCAAAGCTCGAGAGAGCACTCACTGCCCTAAACTCGGACCAGCACCTAATTGATACCATCACGAAAGAGCTAGACAAGGCTTACGAAGCGGAAGAGGCTTACTGGAGACAAAGGAGTTGACTCCATTGGTTGACACTAGGGGATCGTAACTCAGGTTACTTTCATGCGATCACAAAAGGACGAAAAGCCACGAATAATATCACAGTTTTAGAAGATAATTTCGGAAACGTGGTTTTCGAAGAACCGCAACTAGTGGCAGTTAGTTTGACGTATTTCAAGAACATTTTTATGTCACAGGAAACATCCCCAAGAACAATCATGGAAAAAAAAATCCTCACAAGTATATCTGAGGCTGCTAATGAGCAACTTATCTGAAATCCATCGCCAGAGGAAATAAAGGAGGCTTGCTTTACGCGGATAAAGCCCTGGGTCCGGATGGATTCTCGGCAAGCTTTTATCGCGCAAATTGGGATACCGTCGAGAAGGAAATATTTAAAGAAGTCCAAGAATTTTTTCGGACAAGTGTTTTACCGAATATGATCAATGAAACCCACATTCGGTTAATCCCAAAAACGCAAAACCCTAGGAAGGTGATGGACTACAGACCAATTGCCCTTTGTAACGTGTACTATAAGATCATCTCAAAGCTCCTTACAAGAAGACTCCAACTGTTCCTCACGACCCTTATCTCCGAGAACCAATCCGCTTTCATGCCGAGAAGGGCCATCTCGGACAATGTCCTCATTACACATGAGGTCCTCCATTCTTTGAGTGTCTCGGTGGCTACAAAGTGATGTGCAATGGCCATAAAGACGGACATTTCAAAAGCCTACGATAGGCTTGAATGGTCGTTTATTGAAATGGTGCTAAAATGATGGGATTCCACCCGCGCTGGGTGGGATGGATATGAGTTGTGTGACAATGGTCACGTACACTTTCCTATTCAATGGGCCGGCTCAAGGTTTTGTGAAACCGGAAAGAGGGTTAAGACAAGGAGACCCTTTGTCCCCCTATCTTTTTATCCTATGTAGTGAAGTCCTATACGGACTATGCCGGCATGCAGAAATGACCGGAAATTTAAAGGGATATAGGGTGGCCTCCGGAAGTCCAAGAGTCAACCACCTTCTATTTGCGGACGATACGATGTTTTTCTGTAGTACTTATACAAGATCCGTAACAGCTTTATGAGAGATTCTGATCATGTATGAAAAGGCTTCGGGCCAGTTCATCAATTTTCAGAAGTCGTCCATAACTTTCTCGAAAAAAGCAAGTGAAGAAATAAAGGAAAGAGTGAAGAGAGCTTTAAGCATCTCCAAAGAGGGAGGAATGGGGAAGTACTTAGGCTTACCCGAACTTTTTGGAAGAAAGAAAAAAGATCTATTCACCTCGATAGTGGATAGAATCCATTAACAGACCGTTAGTTGGTCATCTAGATTTCTCTCGTCGGCAAAACGCCTCGTAATGCTTAAAAGCGTTTTGTCCACTATACCAACTTATGATATGTCGTGCTTCAAGTTACCGATGTCGCTATGTAAGAGAATCCAATCGGCTTTAACAAGGTTTTTGTGGGATGCAAACCAACCCACAAAAAAATTATCATGGATAACTTGGATAACTCTAACGAGAAACAAGAAGGCTGGCGGGCTGGGTTTCCGAGATTTAGTCGCGTTTAATAACACTTTGCTTAGAAAGATTGCGTGGAGAATTTTAAACAGTCCCCAAGGCCTGTTGGGCCGGGTTTTAAAGGGGAAATATTTCGTAGAAAGACAGTGGAACAAAGCCGGTCAGTTCACATGGATGGCAAGGAATTTCTGTGGGGAAAAACCTTTTGATTGAAAATTTGGGCTGGGCTATAGGCAATGGGGATTCGATCCTTCTGTGGAATGAACCCTGGTTGTCTCTATCATCTAATAAGAGATTAACATGACCTATTAACCAAAACCTGGAAAATCTTAAGGTCTCTAGTCTCCTCACCGAATCTGGAACCTGGAATAGAGCAAAAATCAGAGATCACTGCCCCAACCTTGGAAAGTGAAATTTTTCTCCTTCATCCGAGCAAGACAGGAGCAGGGGATAAGAGAATCTGGACTAAAGCAAGGTCGGGCATCTACAATGTCAAATACGGTTATTACGCATCTCTGGAGACTTCCATAGAACCTATTCAATCACGAACCCCTCGCGCATCAGTGAATTGGATTGATGCAGTATGGAGTCAAAAAATTCCAAATAAGTTAAAGCTACTGCTTTGGAGACTGGTTCACAAAGTAGTACCCACCGGAGAGAATTTATAGAGAAGAGGGATTATGGGAACAAATACTTGCATGGCCTGTGGTGTGAATGAAACTATTGAACATCTTTTCTGGAATTGTCCTTTTGCAATGCAGGTTTGGTTTGCAGTACCCTTCTCAACCCAGCTAAATATGCAGTCCATCTCTGATTTCACAGAAGCTTGGGATAGTTTAAGGAAGGGGGTTTGCCTGCCACCTACGAGACTTATCTCATATGCTCTAGCTGCTTGGATTGTTTGGGGACTATGGAATGCAAGAAACTATCAGATTTTTCATAAAAGGATCTTTACAGTCGATGAGGTAGTTTTGAAAACATTACAAGATGCAAAAGAATGGCAAGCATCACAGAACACCCCAAGCACTATCAAAGGGACATTCAGGAATCATCAGAAGCTGGAGAATATTGTTTGCCATGTAGATGCGGCTTGGATCCCTGGTGAGGCTAAGGCCGGACTGGCATGGATTTATTCAATGGAAGGTAGGGCGATATCCTACAACTCCATGAGGAGTAAGGACATAGGATCAGCATTGATAGCAGAAGGATGCGCGTTGAGGGAGGCAGTTAATATGGC
>OVBE01011473.1:0-14147 GCA_900406425.1 Iberis pinnata
TGTAACACCTTTATCAAAACGAACCTAATCTTCGGATCGACGATCCAAGATCCAACAGTGTGCATTCGGGGTGGAAAAAGTTTTTTCTTGGGTGTTACAGGGGCCTCTACTGGAGTTTGGCCTCGCTGCACCGATGTTGGTTTCATTGTCCGGCGAATCTGCAACCTTGGTGCAGTGACTCTCAATGGTTTTAATTGTGGTGATTCAATTTTTCTCAAACATGTGTAATTTTCAGTTTAATTTTAAATACTTAACCGAAATTGTATTGGTTTAATAAATCAGATCGGTCGATTTTATGATTTTTAGCACGATCTATTGTATTGGATTAGGCACAATTTTTGAGATATAATGAATCTACTCCGGACTAAGCTTATATTTGATTTGAAAACTTTTGCAAAAAATACTAAAACTACAACAGGAACCAAAGACTTAACGGAACCTAACTGCAACAAAATAAAAAGATGTACTTTTCTTAAAGTCAAAAGTGATTTTTGAACCAAATGGAGTAATATGTAGCAACGCAAGAGTAAAATCTCTCAATTTTTTTGTCGTCCTTAATAATTATAATAACTGAGGATTGTTACAAAACGTTACATCCAAAAGTCCACAAATTTTAACTATTGTAACTTGAAATTTGATGAGACAAAAGACCAAACAACCGGAAGGCAAAGATGAAATACAAAACTAAACACACATGAAAAGAAATAGAAAAGAAGAAAAAGACAAAAAGTGCGGACAGTCCTCCAAAGATCCAGAAGAAGAAGCTAAACTTGACACCCAAAGAGAGAACACTACTTTGAACCAACTGCAAGCTCCAAAATAAGGTTGAAATTGAGACGACCACTAGAACTAATCCTTGTATGCTGATTAAGACTACCTCACAGATGATAAGCGCTAAAGAATATTAATACAGACTAAGTGCACATGGAAGACAACATGAACACTGAGAAAAGACTGGGGAAAAGCGAAATCAAAACTCAAAAAGAGCAGATCGGGAATTGCGAAGGATACAATCTCATAGATGAGAGGATGTCGATCACACCAAACACGTAGACACAAGGAGGGAACACATCTTACGGAACAATGTGGCTTCAGACTTAAACCAACATATATTTGATATACAGTTCTATAAATATGTCGATGTGATTGGTGAACATCTTACGAAACGTTAATTAGTTGCCTATTCATTTTTAGGCCGAAGAACATTACCTTATGACATTAAGTCTCTTAGTAGATGATGAATGCGATATTATTTTAGTATTTGGGGTGCATCATGATTTTATTATATCTTGAAGTCATGAGGGTCTGTCGCACCACCGTTTCTAAAGTTGAAGTAGTGGTTCCAAACAAGATTCACTTTATCGTTGTTTTCATTTTCTAAGTTCTAGTTTGTTTCATATTTTACTTATCAAATTGAATTTCAAAAGAACTTGGACCCTAGTTGTTTTAGCTATCTTATCGTTGATGAGTTTGATAAAGTCTTAAAATGTTGGTTCATGAACTTCTAATCTGCCTATGCAATTCTTATATAATCTTTATTCCTCTTTTGAATAACTTTGTTGTTTCGCGCAGCATCATCGACATGATGGGCACGAAATGACAATTAGTTACCAATCATCGTTGTTTTTTTTATTACTTAGATGTTGTGAACAAAAGTATTATTTCCAAAAAAAGATTCTATTTCTCACAAAGATCAAATGTTTCATCAAGATTTTTGGATCTAGTCATGAAAGATATACTTTATTCTTGGTGAGTGTGGTCCTCAACTGATGGGTATTCCGCAGGATTATACGGTAGCCTAGGCTTTCTCTACCGAAAATTGGTTTCTCCCTTTGCGCCCTACGCGAAACACACTTCTTCACGATGCAAGGCAACATCTATCCAATCAATCTCGCGATCGGTTGCTATGGGTCACGACATCTACTACTTTAGACTCCTTCTTCGATGTGTCTACTTGGGAAACTTTAAGACCAACTGAACAAGTGAAATCATGGACAACTTTTGTTTGGTTTAAGGGAGCGATGCCTAAACACTCGATTACGTTTTGGTTGCAAATCTTGATAAGTTTTCTCTTAAATCAAAACCTGTAATTTAGAGAATTCAAACATCCCTGCTTAGTGGTCTCTGTAATCGGTTTGAGGAGACAAGGGATCATATTTTTGGATCATGTCTTTTTTCGATGACTATTTGGTCAATGACTGTCCTTAGGCTAAATCAACATAGGCCTATGTCTCTATTTTGGACTCACATCATTGATCTTTTTAGAGTCCCAACGAGAAAGAAAGAGAGGACCCTAACTTATATTGATAAACAAGCTACCATCTATGCTATTTGGTGGGAACAAAAGTTCAAAATCCACAACAATGGGATTAGGCAAGATGCAAGGACACCTTTTTAAACAATAGATAGGAATATTTGAGACGTTATTCTCGCATGAATCCATCGAAGACATTTTCATGAGCTTCTATCTCTTTGGTTTACTAATCACTCATAGGATTTAAAACCGATCTTCATTCTCTCGAATTTTATTTTGGGGCTTTTTATTTTTTTGGATCCTAAGATTGTAATATGTTTTATTAAAACCACATAAACTCTTATTTTTTGAAATATAATTACATTATACATAAAAAGTACTTTATTCGATTAGGTTTTTTTGTCGTCTAAAAAATAGATTTAGCCGAAAGAAATACAAAGTCCACAGTTTTTAGCTAAAAAAGCTTCAATTTTTGGAAGATATTGTCCGACAAACCGAAAAACACTGCCCGACCAATTGGAAGTCAAAACTAAAAAGGGATAAACAGCTTAAGACACTTACAGACTTTCACACTGAAGAAGATCTAAAGAAGCTCAAAAAAAAGTAACCAACTTCCGTAAGCAGAAGATGAATGCTATAAAGACTCGCTGAAACGAGGCTACACTCGACTAAAAGACTGCTGCATGTCCTCATTAGGATGCACACGAGGAGGCTACATCCGATGCGGTAGACTTCTGAAAAAACACAACCTTGCACTTCGGGGAGGCAGACACGAAATTTCCAATAAAGGTTGGAAATCGATAAATTGCCGATGTCGAAGATTTCAAAGAGAAACGACTTGATATGACAGAAGAATGCAAGAATCCATTAGGTCTCGAGCTAAAGCTGATCAAAAATTTTAGCAGAGGAAGCTGAAACCACAACCACCTATCCGGTTCATCCCGGACGGATGAAAGACCAATCCAAAAAGGCCAAAGAAGCAAGGAACCAAGTAATGAGCACCACATAATAACTTCAAAAGCAGCCTCTACTAATCCAGAAACAGAAATACACAAAACTCTAATGCCAAACCACCTAATCTTTGCAAAAACCACCACAAACACCAAGCCATAAACTGGAACCGCCACAACTCAAAAACCAACTAACATCTGCTAGAAACCAGAGTACTTGCACCTAAAGAACTAAAGCTGAGGAGAAGACCCTAAAAAAGACTGAACCAACCTCGATGCTTAAGTCGAGCTCGCCCCTAACAGCCCAAGGGACAAGACCATGGTAACCATCTCCTTCCCTTGACCGGCGCACCACCCTACCCTTGCCACGAGATAGAACCCTCCTGAGCCGACCAAACTAAGCCCATAAAAACCACCACCGACACCTAACAACAAGATCTCACCGGAGCCACTGCTTACTATGTCCCCAATGGAAACTCGGACAAACGAAGGAAGAGGGAAGAGGAAGCTGGAGACAGCTACGCCATGAACCTGGAATGAAGAGCTTCGACCAGAAGGGAAGCGATCGCCGGAAACTTGCAAGCGATGGCCAACCAACCCGAAATCGCCTCTCCGGTGGCGTCAGATCCATAGCCTAGAGCCCACTTTGCCGAGAACCTGGAGAAGCTAAAGCTACAGAAAGAACAACAAATGAAACAAATTTAGACTAGAAACGAAACGCAAAAGAAAAGACGAAAGGACCGGCGGCAGCGCTAAGGGAACCACCAGGCACGGGTTAGAACTGGAAAAAAGAGAGAGAGAGAGCGGTTAGGGTTGAGAGAAGGAAGAGAAAAGAAGAGAGAACGGCTAGGATTGATTCGATTAGGTTTTTAATAGGTTCGAGTTTTTATCACATATATTGATTAATAGCTCAAAACATAGAAAAGAGGCTCAAGTTTCTATCCAATATCAACAAAAATAATATATAATTTTACATACCTTTTTTGTACGGCTATTACATATATAGATACAGTTGTTATATGTACAGTTTCACACGTACAATAAGAGCAAGAACTTTCTCTTCGGTGGAGTTAAATCACACCACTTGGTTTCGACTAGTCTAACTTTTTCAATGAACCCCTCAAAGTTGTCTTATCAATATTGGTTTTCCTTTTTTTTTTTTTCTTTTTTGTAAATTTGTAATGCGCCAAAACCATATAATTAAGCTAATAACGGATCGATCGGGCTCTACTTTGTAACACAATACTTTGGTATAATTTAACACTAAAACCACACACATACACACAAAAAACTGTTGATCCACTCGGTACATAATTTCTTATATGATATCAAACCTGAAAAAAATGTACTAAAGAGTCTAAAACACTTAACGGTTCCACAATACTTAAAACAATCATAAAGTCATTCTTTTATAATTGATTTCTTCAGTGGTACATTTAAAAAAAAAAAATTGTGTGGCTGTAAATATGTTTGTTTTTGAGCTACTAAATTATATACAAATGTAAAAGTTTAAAGTTTACAGATTAATTTCCAAAAACAAATATCTGTAGATTCGTGTGTCAGCATGATCAAATGAAAGGGGACCATGTGGCTTCTAAAATATATCCAACAAGGAGTAATCTGTGGGACCCACTGATACACGTGGACTGTGTAGTGGGACTCGCACTCCATAGACACACATATAATATCTGAATTTTCTTTATACTAATATAATACACAATTTTTCCTATGATTTCAATTTTCTTGCAACTATAAAAATAGGTCCCATATCCTCTTGGTTTAACATAAATCCACATTCAGTCTCATTTCCATCAATATTATATCCTAAGATGGGTATGTTTTGTAATCTTGAAATAGACTAACACATTAGTTGTACATATAAGTTTTTACATGTTACTAATTATGATGTGTTTAAATCTTATGTTCACTGCAGGGAGAATCATGGAAGATAATATTATTATAAAAATATTGGAGACAAATGGAGATACGTCGCCGGAGACGAATGTTCTTCAAGATTTTGGGATAAACGATGATGGATCAGGAGGATTGATCAAATCATGGGTTGATTCTATGAGAGCTTGTTCTCCTACTCATGCCAAATCATTCAATAGTCACCAATCTTCTTGGATCGTAATTCATCTGTTAATTTTGGTCTATAGCTTCTTCTATATTATATAGTTTTAATTTTATAACTAAACGAGATCAATTTGTAGATAAAACATCCATCAGCTCTGAATATGTTTGAAGAAATACTTCATAAATCTGAAGGAAAACAAATTGTTATGTTTCTTGATTATGATGGTACTCTCTCTCCCATTGTTGATGATCCTGATCAAGCTTTTATGTCCACCAAGGTACTATTTTCTTTTAATTAAAAAAAAAATAATTTTTCATTAACGAAATGTTAAATAGCTTATGGGGTTTTATTTATTTTTGTAAACGATCAGTGGCAATTTTTAATTAGTTTTCAACAAATTACTTATCAAAATGGTCACAGTCATATTCACGTTATTATTATCAAGTTATTTTATTAAATAAAAACGAGCGTATAAGCCAAAAAAATATAGTTATTGCTAACTTTTTTTTGAGAAATCTTAAGAGTTTAATGAAATATTTGCGTTTGATTTTGAGAAATCTTAAGAGTTTAATGAAATATTTGCGTTTGAAATGCAGATGAGAAACACTGTGAGGAAACTTGCAAAGGGATTTCCAACAGCCATTGTTAGTGGAAGATGCAGAGAGAAGGTATCATACATTTTTTAAAATTTCATTGTTAACTGAAAAATTTATATTTTTCAAAAGATGATTGTTTTAATACAATTCTTGTTTCAGGTTTATAGTTTTGTGAAATTAACTGAGTTATACTATGCGGGAAGTCATGGCATGGACATAAAAGGACCAGAGCAAGGATCTAGATACAAGAAAGTATGAGCAAATGAATCATAAAAAATCTATTATTGGAAAATTTTAATTTTATGTTCTCCAAATTTTCTAATTTTTTTTCTATAAAAAAAAAATTGTCCAGAAAAATCAGTCTCTTCTTTGTCAACCTGCAACGGAGTTCCTACCGGTGATCAATGAGGTCACATTCTAGCTACTTCAATAAATTACGAATTCTCTTTTAGTTATATCTTATACTATTAGTAAAAATATTTTGTTTTTTTATGGTAATATTAAATTAGGTTTATAAAAAACTAGTGGAGAAAACCAAATCAATTCCAGGAGCCAAAGTTGAGAACAACAAATTTTGTGCTTCTGTTCATTTTCGATGCGTAGAGGAAAATGTATGGATGATTTCTTTTAATCAAATTAATCATTTTGATGTAATTTATAAGTAAATATCCAATCTATTTATATATAAATTAACAGAAATGGAGTGACTTGGCACATCAAGTTCGATCAGTGTTGAAGAGCTACCCCAACCTCATGCTTACCCAAGGAAGAAAAGTAAGTTTATTAATCTAAAATTTATTGCAAAATAATTAATATCTCTGAGATTTTGATTTAATTATGATTTTGGTGTCTGATTTAATTTGAAAAGGTGTTGGAGATTCGTCCTATTATAAAATGGGATAAAGGCAAAGCACTCGAGTTTCTGTTAGAATCACTTGGTAAAACTTTATTCATGCCTAATTATTGGTCATTTGTAACAGAATATAAAACGGTGGAATATATGCTAGCTACTTCCCTATTATTTAATCATTAATTAAAATATTAAGCATTTGACATGTACATGTGTAGGATATGATAACTCTACCGATGTTTTTCCCATTTATATTGGAGATGATCGAACCGATGAAGATGCTTTTAAGGTATATATATATATATATATATATATATTTACATTCTTCGATGAATTAATTTATTAGAATAATTAGTTTATAATAATCATTATATGTTTATGTTTATGTTTAAAACAGTTTTTGAGAGATAAAAGTAACGGTATTGGGGTTCTTGTATCCAAATACGCAAAGGAGACCAATGCTTCATATTCTTTGCAAGAGCCTGATGAGGCAAGCTCTCACACTATTCATAAATTCACCTATGTCTATGTGGATTAATGTGAATTAAATATACTTATATTCATTTGTACGTACGTACCAATTAATGATCTAATTTTGTTTGGTTAGGTTATGGAGTTTTTGGAACGTTTGGTGGAATGGAAATACTTAAGATGTGGGGCATGAGGAGTTTACAAGTAAAAGAGCATCTTCGTTTTTTTTTTCTTTTATTAAAGTGCTAACGTATTAGAGAACGCTAATGATTTTAAAAATATAACAACAAGACAAATTAAATGAGGTTGTTGCTCCTCTTCTTCTTGTCTCAACTTTGGATTTTGTGGTTATATTCCTTCTGTTGTTATGAGTGCAAATGTTCAAACTGTAAATGTATAATTTCGTGGAGAAGTCTATATTATTACTTCTCCCCTATGTCCCATCATGTGTTGATATACGTTAATATAGCCTAGTAATTAAAATTCCTAGTGTAAGTCTAGTTCAACTTTGTTCAAACTCCATCACTGGATTGTACGTGTAATATGTTGACAAACAAAAGTTTATTTATGGTGAATTAGTAGTTGAATGAATAAATGATATTTAGTTATCGTTCATAAAGTCGTCCAAGAACACACAGGTTTAGTATCTTAAAAAAAGTAATATATATATATATATATATGACAAAAATATATATTATAAAAGACGTGCTGAAAAAATTATCTAAAACATTTAATGTTGTTAGAAGTTATAAATTCTACTATTCGAGTAACATTTACGAAATATTTATATTACATATTTTGGCTGTTGACAAGATTTTATTCTAAAATTTTTAGTTAACAAAAGAAACCTATGCAGTTATTTTTTTCATTGCTTTATATCATTTCTATTTTGTTTATGAAAATAAGCCCAATACCAAAATTTTAGGTTATAATCAAAATAAAAATAAAAAATCTAAAAGTATTTTGATTAGATGGTGTCATGGTGAATCAAACACCAAATTAAAAAAAAAAAATTATAGCCACAGAAATATATATATATGAACTTTTCCAAGTAATGCTCCAAAGGAAAAGAGGTAAAGAAAAATAAGAGAAGCCTAGGCATAAATGATTTAAAATATTTAAGGTTCTTTTTTTTTTTCTAACTAGTATTTAAGGTTGGTGGAAGTTATAAATTAGAGTAACATTTACGAAGGATGTATATTTCATATATCGGTCATGGATTTGAATTGATTTCAATTTAAAATTTTTTAGTTAACAAAAAAAAAACCTATGCACTTTCATTTTTTTATTATGAAATGTTAAATTTATTAATCAATAACTGTGAGATTTATGTACAAAAGAATAAAAAAGATCGAAGAAGAAAACTGATCAAGGTTATGGTTCTAAAGTGGATGTCATGGTTGCATCGTTAAAACATGAATCTAGAAAATCCAGTGGGATAAAACTAGATCCAAGAAAAAAAGTACAAACCATGACTTTCGAACCAAAACCGTAAAGAAAACAACAGAGTATGAAAAGACATATCAGTGGCTGGTCAAAAAGGAGAGTTGTCATTATGGTGGATGAATGGAGTTCCATCGATGGCTGGGGGAATGATAACGTGATTGTTGGTCGTATCTGAGACTAGTCATACGTTCTCTAATGCTCCTAGTGATGAGATGTAGAAGCGTTGTAGCTGGTTTGTGAGGCTGGCTACGGCGGCGAGCATTTGTTCTCTCCAGATGTTGTAAATCGTTGCTTAAAAGCAAAACCGTAGCAAGGTTGAGTCAAGAAACAAAATCGTTTGATGACGCAAGGTAGCAAGTATACATGACCAATCCGGAGACAGCCGCGTCAAGAGCATATGTGAGGTTAGGGTCGTCCACAATGTGTATGTATATGGGCAGCGAAAAACAAACAATCGCAAGTCTCATCCGGTTCCTCACACAACACACAAGGCTGTATTTGTCCCCAAGCCCGCATTCTTCTACCTATGGATAACATGTCAAGAGTAGCAAGCTAAACAACGAATGCATAACGTGGAATTGATTGTGGAAAAAAAAAATAGTTTTGTGCCAATAAAGCGTAGGGAGAGAGGGGAAAATCTGTTTCCAAGTGGCTGAGGCGGACAAGGACAACCTGTAATCATCATTTCCATGACGCCAGAGACGAGTATCAGGTCCATAGTGCGGTTGTGGTATCAGCAATGTGTCTAGCTGCTGGTGTAAATGGCTTTGGACTGGACGCCGAGAACGATGGATATGCCAAGACGCCTCACGAACAGTATCCGATACGGTGGCTTGTCGAGGAACACCAAGTTCTCTAATACCTATTTCACTTGTAAAACATGAAACGGTCCAACATGTGACTAATTATCAAACCAAAATGAGGTCGTGAGACCATTGTTCACGTTAGTATTGATAAAAGTTGCTACTAGTGGTCGGAGCTTGATGAGTTTACGCCAAATCCATGAGCCTCGAGAGTTGGACGGGGTGTCCCAGAAAGTAGCATGACGGAGAAGGTAGAGACGTGTCCACGAGGTCCAGAGAGAGGCATTGTTGGTGTGTAACCGCCAGATCATAGATAAAGAGAAAATCCTAGATGTATCTTCAAAGCGACGAATACCGAGACCATCCTGCGATTTTGGAAGAAAAACATCATTCCAAGTTACCTTGGCGCCTGAAGAAGTTAGGGGAGAGCTTATCCAAAGAAAGTTACTACAAAGGCTATTTAGAACGCGAAGACAACTCTTTGGAAGACGGAATGCAGATTGCCAGAAGTTGATTGTACTGACTATAATTGATTGGATTAGTTGCTACCTACCTGCATAAGATAAAAATTTAGAGGACCAAGAATTTATCGAGAACGAATACGATTCCACTAACGGAGCGTAGTCAGTTGCACTAAGATGCTTTGTTGTTAGCGGCAAACCAAGATAGCGGATCGGTAGAGACTCGCAGGCGATATTATGTGCAGCCAGTTCTTGTAACAGTGCTTGGTTAGGCTCGGATGGAACAAAAGCCGAAGATTTTCTTATGATCACACGAAGTCCATAGGCATTACCGAAAGTAGTCAAGACTTGCAAGACGTCCTGGATCGAGTTTTGGAACCCGTCAGTAAATACCAGGATATCATCGACAAAACATATGTGAGTGAGGCCCAGATCTTGGCATTCGGGATGGTAACCAAAATGTCTTGAAGCTGCAGCTGCATTGAACATCTTAGACAAGACACTACCACTAACTGACCAGCTGAAAGCAACTAGCAATCAAAAACATATAAAGGGAAAGAACACAACCTTGTCGTAGACCGCGGGAGCTAGGAAAATAACATGTAGACTCGCCATTGACTGACACTGAGAAAGTCCCAATGGTGATACACCACCTGATCCAGTTAATGAAAATCGGCGGAAGATTAATAGCTTGGAGGATGGAGAGGAGAAAGTCCCATTGGATTGTATCAAAAGCTTTTGAGATGTCTAGCTTTAACGTGCATCGTGGAGAGATTCTGGACTTGTGGTAATCCTTCACTAATTATATGGCTAGCGAAACATTCTCCAGAAGGAGACGATCCTTCACGAAAGCACTCTGATTGGGCTCGATGAAATCTGGAAACAATGTCTTTAAGAGATTATTTATAATTTTAGTAATAACCTTGTAAACAATGTTACAACAAGAAATAAGCATGTAATCTTTCATCATTAGTGGGTTATCCCATTTTGGAATAAGATCGATCAAAGTGGCATTGACTCCATGTGGGAGGAAACCATGTTCGAAGAATGACTGGACAGCCGTAATAAAGTCCGATCCAACAGTCGACCATGCTGCTTTGTAGAAATCCATTGTGTAACCGTCCGGGCCCGGTGCTTTGTTTGAAGGTACTGAAAGTAGGGTGTCCTGAATCTCGTTTGCAAGAATTGGTCTTTTCAATTGGTCACCTACATTCAAAGAGCAACAGTATGTGAGTAGTGATTCAAGGAAATGTAGATTTAAAGAAGATTAGGATTCAGATTGTTGAAGAAATTTCTTGAAGTATCTAACGACTTCATCTTTTATTTTAGTGAGATCGGTAGTAGCGATTCCTAAAGGTAGTACTAAACGGCGAATGGTATTGCAGTTGGTGGGAGTGGAAGCTATCCTGTGGAAAAATTCTGTATTGTGATCACCATTACGTAACCAGGTAATTCGAGACTTTTGATGAAATAAACGCTCCTCTGCATTAGCCAGTTGCGACCATGACTTTGTTGCCACTGTCTCGGTTATGTGGTATATTGTGGAAGGATCGGTAAGTGATTGTAGCAAGAACACAGGTGGTCATAGGCTGCCTTCGTACGTGTAGATATGTCACTATAGTCGGAATGATTTATGCTTAGGAGAGAGTACTTGAGCCACTTATGTTTGAGGTGAAGGAACCGTAACGCGCGACGTGAATGGACTAAGAGGATCTACCAACCAAGAGTCACGAACTACCTGTAAGAAAGAATGATGAGCAGTTAGAAAATTGTTGAATTTAAAAGGTTTCCGAGTAGTTGGTAAGTTGGTTGTGAGATGGATAACACATCGAGCGTGGTTGGATACACCATTTTCCTCAAACGCCGCAAAAGATCGCAGAAAAGTATGAACCCAAGAATCATTTACGAGGCTGCGATCGAGTTTTTTTGCTATTGGGTCCATCATACAGTGATTTGACTAGGTGAAACGCGGTCCGACGTAAGCTAAGTGAGCAAGATCCAATTTATTGACTAAGTCTTGGAATTAAAGCATTCCCAGAAGTCGTTGACCACGAGATTAATTTGAGTGCTTCGAGGAAGATAATATTTCATTAAAATCCCCTAAAATCAACCACGGAATTGGTGTGGAACCATATAGCAGACGACTTTCAAGCAAAGCACTCCAGAGGTTAACACGATCAATCTGAAAGTTGGAAGCATATACACACAATATTAAGAAAATAATTCTCGAATCTAAAGTTACTAAAATTGTAATAAGATGAGAGGTAAGGAGTAGTGGTGTGACAACAACTCCCTCTTTCCAGCAAACCCAAATACGACCCAAGCGATGATGAGAATAATTGTGAATTGCGTGCCATCCCGGTAAGGCATCCTGAAAGATACGAGAATAGTTATAAAGATGAACATATGTTTCTAATAAACAACCGAATTGTTGATTAGTTGCACGGAGCCAGTTTGGAACAATAGAGTGTTTATACGGTTGATTAAACCCCCGCATATTCCAGGCGATGATAGACATTATTCATTAGTGTCTCCTTGTGGAGACATTATCTGGTTTTTGGTGACAAGCTGCTTTGTAGTTTTCCTACTATTGAAAATTTGATCTTGTTGCTTCTGTTTTGTACAAGTGATGTATCGGGCAGCAGCAAAGGTGTTGGTTGTATCTTGTGTTTCACCTACATCTTGTGTTTCCGAGTCCGTAATCTGCCCATCTTCTTTGTCCTCTTCTTTATCATCCTTTGCCAAAACAGAAAACTGGGAAACAGGGGAGATTTGCGAGTTAATAGTAGGTAAAACCAAAGCTAGATTAGATGGGGATAAAGATGAAGAACGGCCATATCTTGTGACCATTGACCACTTCTTATCATTTATGTCATCTGCCGGGGAGGACACATGTTCTTTAGTAGTGGATATAGTCTGATGTGATTGTATGGGTACTATCGGGTCCTTTGGAAGCTCCGGGAAGATAATATTGATTGCTGATTCCAGTGCTGGGTCCATGAGAGACACAGTGGCAAATTCAACATCAGTTGTAGGTGGAATTAGAGGCTGTTATGATTGAGGGTTGGGTGCTAAAAGCTGATCAGATTGCGGAGGAGAGACCGTGGCCCCATGAGATTCTGCACCTGCAATAACATAATTGTTTCCATTAGCAATTAGTGGGATATCGATTACTAGTACGATAATAGGATCATGTTGAGTCTCTTGGACAGTGGCTTGAGTTGGTTTCTTGATGTTTTTGCAATCTTGTACTTTGTGACCCCATGTATTACATGTAGTACATCTTGCTGGCAGCCAAGGATATGAGACCAACAACGGTGTATCAATCCCGTCAAGATGTATTTTGGTAATGAGTTTTTTTGTCCAGATTTGTAACAACGATGACCCTTGCAACATCAAGACGCATACACTTCTCGGTTATGGGATGTAAATGCTGCACAATGCCAATAATGTCACCTAAGAAACAGAGACATGCATCGGAAAAAAGATAGCCAGGAAAATTCTTAAAGTCAACCCAAAGAGGCATAGTGGAAAGATCAGGCTTGGATTGAGCTTTGGAAGGACTCCACTCTTGCACCACCTGAAGAACATCAGAAATATGCTAGTAACGGTGCTGAAAAATACGGTTACGAACATCCGAGGATTCAATACGGAAGAGAACTGTGTCGGGTTTGAGAAATTGCACATCAATTTTGGAAGATTTGCCATCACGATTCCATATACGATTCACTGTTGCGTGTACTTTGCCGATATGCAGAGCATCACCGACGAAGTAACCAACAAGAAACTTTGACATAGGGGCTTGAAATCTTGGCGTAAGTGTGCTAGAATTGTCGTTGAAGCAATGTCGGGTGCGATTATGAGTGATTGTTGTTGGGTATGAGTTCGAAGGGTAGCAGAGGTAGCAGCGGTGTCCACTAAATTCTATGGTGATTTCGTCTTGGATGAAGGTGAATCTGTGTGTGCTGGAATTTGCGTTGGAGAGAGTATCTCGGATATGGCAGACGTCGGCAAGTTTAAATCTGGCGCCATTAACTTGTCGTGAAAGTCAATTAAAGAATGCACTTTCATTTTCTCAACCACAATTAACAAAAAAAAACCTATGCACTTTCATTTTCTCGACCACATTATAATATTTTTGTTTTGTTTATGCAAATAAGCTCAATACCAATATTTGAGGTCATAATTGATGACTCTGAATTTTCACGGTTTTTACTTATCAATTAGCATCGATTTTGA
>OVBE01011474.1:0-14146 GCA_900406425.1 Iberis pinnata
ACTACCTAAAACCCAATTATGTTTCACAAAGTACCTATTTAGCAAATTTTCTCTAAATTTTATTGCAACAGGGGTGTGTAAGTTCACTTTTAACTAATCTATCATACTATATTAAGCAAGTGCTCATTTTATTTGGCAAGTGAAAAAAAAATTAAAACACTAAATGGGCCTGGACCGATTATTGACTCTTAAGCATGTAAACAGTTCCAAGATTGGCCCAATTAACGAAACTCGCATACTAATCAATAGTAGCACGTGAGGATGGGACTTGTCACGTGCAGGAACTAACTAGGGCCCACTGTTCCGCTCCGATGATGAAATTACCGCGTTTATTAGGGTTTACGAATTTGGGTCTCCTTCTCCTCTTACCTACTTATTCAACTTTTTTTTGTAATTTCTCCGTCAACTACTATACTCCGGCGGTGAAAGAATCCTCATTTCGAAGGGGATTGTATTGGCTTTGGTTTCATTTTTGTGTAAAAGACAGAGAGCGAGAGAGAGATATCAGGGTTTTTGCTTTGTTGCTATAATGGACGAGAGTTTATTGGATGATATTATACGGAGGTTGCTTGCAACTAATAATGGAAGGACGGTAAAGCAGGTGCAGCTAACTGAGGCGGAGATACGGCAGCTATGTTCGGCTTCGAAAGAGGTTTTTCTCAGTCAGCCTAACCTACTTGAGCTCGAAGCGCCCATCAAAATTTGCGGTTAGATTACTAAATGAAGATACTGTGTTTTTTATATGCACTTTCTTGTTAGTTTTAGCTTGGCTTTGTGAGTGTGAGCTATACGTGTATTTTGAATTGGTTGGATCTTGGTATGTGCTTCAACTTGTGTTTCTTAGTGATTTTTGTTGATTGAAGATATGACCAGTATGTTCCTTAACTCTAAAACATAAACCTGAAATTGGCTAGTTATTGATTTGGTGCATGATACTTATGTATCTATTGCAACTTCAAGAGTTTTACTTTTGATTTGTTTACGATTTTAGAAGTATATGTTGGTGCGCAGGTGATGTTCATGGTCAGTTTCCAGACCTATTGCGGTTGTTTGAGTATGGTGGCTACCCTCCCTCTGCAAATTACTTGTTCCTCGGGGACTATGTTGATCGTGGTAAGCAGAGCATTGAGACAATATGTCTTCTTCTTGCATACAAGGTCAAATACAAGCTCAACTTCTTTCTTCTCAGAGGCAATCACGAATGTGCATCAATCAACCGTATGTATGGGTTCTATGATGAATGCAAAAGGAAATACAACGTCCGCCTATGGAAGACTTTCACTGACTGTTTCAATTGCCTGCCGGTTGCTGCTCTAATTGACGACAAGATTCTCTGTATGCATGGTGGATTATCCCCTGATCTTAAGAGCTTAGATGAGATTAAGCGGATTCCTCGTCCTATTGATGTTCCTGATCAGGGCATTCTTTGTGATTTATTATGGGCTGATCCTGACAGAGAGATTAGAGGTTGGGGGGAGAATGACAGAGGTGTCTCATATACATTTGGAGCTGACAAAGTGGCTGAGTTCCTTCAAACTCATGACCTTGATCTGATATGTCGAGCTCATCAGGTAAAACAAATAAGGTTGCAATTGTACTCTTTAACTGTTGTGTGCAAGAACAGGGGTTCCATAGTTCCATTATTGAACTGGTTATAGGCTCTTTGGTGCCAGTAAGATGAGGGCTTGGTTTGTAGTATCACATGCATAGTATATAACTCATATGCGCTAATATGAGGATGTGTGTGGTCTGTAATTCCTTTTGACTAAATCTGAATCAACAGGTTGTAGAAGACGGATACGAGTTCTTTGCAAAGAGACAATTAGTGACGATATTCTCAGCGCCTAATTACTGTGGTGAGTTTGACAATGCTGGTGCAATGATGAGTGTTGATGATAGCTTGACATGTTCATTCCAAATCATCAAGTCATCTGAGAAGAAAGTAAAATTTGGGTTCAACAACAATGTCCCTAGACCAGGAACACCACCTCATAAGGTGAAATACTATCTCCCTCATATATATTCTTGTAGTATAGATAAGTTTTAATTTGATATGTCAATTATTTGCAGGGTGGAAAAGGTGGTTAGATCCACGAGGAAAACAGGAAAAGGTGAATGAAGCCCAAGGGTTAAGGTCAGTGACCGAGGCCAGATTTTTGTTGTGTTAGATTGTTTTTGGTTTCGTTAAATTGTGTTTTGAAAGTAAAGTATGTGATTGAGACAAGAGCATTTTCAACGAAACAAGTCGGATTTATACATCTACCTTTAGACCACGAAATAAGAATGTCATAAAACATCTGTGCAAAAAACAGACTTGTGAGGTTTTGTACCACCAAAGAAACCTTTTAGTTCAGAAAAAAGGAGTTTAAGCGATCAAGATTCCCATTTCTTGAGCTCTATACCATCCAGCGGATTGCTTTCCACTTCTTTACTACCAACCTCTTCCCAGTTTGAAGACAGCACCGTCCCTCTAGACTCTGTCTGTCAAATCAATAACCCGAGAAAAGAAATGTTAAAAAGGACAAAGGAGAAGGAAGTTGTTGAGCAGCCAAAAAGAGATTTGATTCCGAGTTTCTCACGAATGATTTCTGGATTGCTCGTCTCTTGTCGTCATCTGAATTTTGGTATATATGACTCCACATCTTATCAGTAAAGTCATATCCATCTAGATCATCAATCTCATCATCCTCCTGCATACAATACAAACCAGCCAGCCATAAGCAGAAAATGAATTAAAGTAAAAGCCCTCTGGCTCTGGAATTGAGATTGGAACCTCTTTCTTGACTTGAGCTTCCAGTTTGTCCCAGTCTTTTCCCGGCTTAGAAGATGGATACACTAGCCTCTGTGACACCAATGACATATTGGGTTTAAGCAGAATGGCTTGTTCTTTGCTATATTCAAGGGAGCCCCAAGTGATTATATCTGTTTTTGTGAGGCGGATCTCAACTTTGGTTGACAATACTTCGTATCTGCACTTCTCTGGTACTATCTGAATTATATCCAGGAAAATTTATTTAGTTAAAGGTATGTACTAAACACCACAATTTGTTTGTCAAAAGACATACTTTCCCGAACAATTTCTGCTGGAAATGATAAGCGGTTTCTCCAGAAACATCGATAGTAACACTCAGCTGCACAAAAAGATGAAGATGGCTAATACACAAACTCAGACTGAAAGCAAGATAGGTTCAACCAAAGAAACATGGATACTTACACTCTGCTCACCAAACTCAACATTTACATTCTGCTTCGGTATTCCCTTGGCGAAGATTGTCACCACCACTTCTTCCGGCTTCTGGTAAAACTCATGTCTGTGTAAGTATAACCATCAAGTATTACAGAGATTCAGGAGATACAAACAAAAGTGCATTTTCTGTAGCTAGACTCTACCTGAACATCGGTTTGACAGGAATTGAAACACGAGGAGCATCTGCTAATGGTGTTAGTTGAGCCAATTCTTTCTCTTCTTCTAAAAGGAGATAGAAAGAAAGCCTACATCATCAAGTCTAAATGCCTTGGTGCATACTTTCATTATGGATCATACTTTTCGTAGTACCTGCAATGCGAAGAGTGCATTCATCTAAAATCTCCTTGAATTTTGATTCATTTGGTGCAATGGAAGCCCCCTTTTCTAGTGCTGTTTTAGCAGTAATATACTCTTCTAGCTTCATACAAGCAATGCTGCAAATACATCATAGTATCAGATTCCAATTAAACTTAAAGTTATCAAGAAAGCTACAATAATCAAATACCCCTTCATGAGGTACGCTTTTGCCAATGTAGGTTCCAACTTGATGGCTTGGTTTGCATCTGCAACAGCATCTTCTCGATGAAAGACAACATTATCAGATATCAAAGAATCTAACATCAATTCAATGCATACAAGTCTTTCCTCAAGAACGTTTAGCTATATGAATAAAGCGATATCATCGTATCTAATCGAACTTGATTCTTGTATGTAGGTAGGGAACGAAGAGTATCACCAGTGAAGTTATCGATTTTGATGTTCACTTCAGCTTGATCGGCGTAGATGGTAGCGATATCAGACTGGTGAACTATGAAGAGTTCTTCAGCGTCATTGGGAGCCAAGTCTATCTCTTTTTCTAAAAAGTAGATACATTCATAAATCTTAAGCCCTGTTGCAGTGATATTCATTCTACCTTCAACTATGGACCAGAGTTTTCATTATAATACCTGTAATGTGAAGATCGCATTCATCTATCATCTTCTTGAATTTTGATTCATTTGGTGCAACGGATGCTCCCTTTACTAGGGCTGCTTTAGCAGTACTGTATTCTTCTAGCTTCATACAAGCAATGCTGCAAATACAGCCTAGTATCAGAATATGATTCCAGCTTCAAGAAAGCGACAATAATCTTCTTACCCCTTTCTGAGGTATGCTTTTGTCAATGTAGGCTCAAGCTCAATGGCTTTGTTTGCATCTGCAACAGCGTCTGTTCAAACATATCAGAGATCAAATGCAATTCAATGCATATAACTCTTTCTTCAAGAACGTAGCAATTTAAGAAAGAATCAGTTTAGGGAAGAGTATCACCAGTGAAGTTATCGATTTTGATGTTGGCCTGAGCACGATCGGCGAAGAATGCAGCGCAAGTAGGATCCAAGTCAATGGCTTTAGAGTAAAAGTCAACAGCGATGTCAAAGTCGTCATCTAAGAAGGCTTCTTTAGCTTTATCCGCCAGTTCGTTCGCCATTGATGGATGTTCAGTAGATTACAAAGCAGAGCAATCACACTGTTTCTCTCTCTCTCTATATCACTTTATCCCTCACTCTAATACATCATGAGCTTCTTATAATGAAAGAAGAGAAACAGCAGACTAGCCAATTCCGTTAACCACAACAAACATTGCAACAGAATCATCTCAACAAGAAACAGAATCTTCAATCTTCAAGAAACTCAAGAACGACAACTAGAAGCTGAAAACCCGAGAATCGGATCTCGCCCATATCCGCTTGACCCGTGCCCAGGCCCAATGACTAGACCCATTTCCAACAACGTGACACCGAATTAGCTAAGTCATTTCAGAACACTTCAGCTTCAGTTCTTCTTCTTAATTTGGCTACTCATAACACACCTGAAACATCTTCTTCTTATTATAGGATTCTGATTGTTTTATATTTTACAATATATTTGTTGTGAGTTAAATTGATTTTAGATAATGATTATTTTACATCAACAAAAAATTATATATTATATTGTTGTCAACCATATATTTATTAGTTATTGAAAGTTCTATGATGGTTTGTGTAAAACAGAGTTTTTGGGTTAGAAGTTATAACATTATTTTGTGACGCGTCGAACCGCATGAGCCGCGTTTATACACAACAAGAGCTGGGCTCATACATAACGGCCGTTGCTTCGCCGTTAAGATCTAATGCTTTCGAGTTTCGTCATGTTAGCCATGTTTACTAATACGCGCAGCCGTTAATAACGTCGTCACCACATCGTCCTCTTCTTACTCGATCAAACACCCTGACTCGTTCGCTGACTCAGTTGGTGCTTGTATCGCGTTATTCGGGTCGTTCAGCACTAAACTCGGCCGATGAAGTGCCGATCCGTAGCGTGCCTATGGTCTCGAGCGCCTCCATCTCATCGAGTCACGGCCACAGCAGCTCTGACCAATCCACCGACTTTTTATACCGGCGGATCCGATGGGTCTATCATCTGGTGGAGTATCTCGTCTTCCGAGTCCAATTCGGTAACCCTTTGCGCTTATACTCAATCATTTAGCTTACTACATCTGGTTCCAGATCTTCCGTCATTTCATCTCTCTCTCTCGAAAAATTTCTTCTTAATGTTTTGGTTTTAGTCAAAATTTTGATTTACGATCAATGATATAGCTGTTCAATTAAGTTTCTCTCTGATTTTTTGTGCTTAGCACATTGTTATACATTATTGTTGTGCTTTAGATTTTGTACTTCTCTCAGGAATCAGTGCTAATAATCCAGATTACAGCACCCATGGTTAGTGTAGTTCAGATAGCATCAAGATAATTTAAGGAAAATGTCATTTTGTGATCAGTCATCATGGTAGTTGGTAATCTTTTGTTTGCCTTCTCATCTCATTAAAGTTATTCTTAACTATCAGGAGGTTAAGCCGATTGCTATGTTGTGCGGCCATGCTGCATCTATAGTGGATCTCGCTGTTTGTGATCCTACGACAGTTTCAGGAAATAGTGTTACAGCAGATTGTTCAGATAATGGTAATGCGGACCCATTTGCTAACTGTTCCGCATTGATCAGTGCTTGTACTGATGGTGTACTGTGCGTGTGGAGCAGAAGTAGTGGGCATTGTAGGCGTCGACGAAAACTACCTCCATGGGTGGGAAGCCCGTCGATTTTGTGTACTTTGCCATCAGAACCTCGTTATGTATGTGTTGGGTGTTCTTATATTGATAGCCATTCTCTTGATACTGTTGATGGTGCTGAAGCATTAGTAGATACAGATTCTCAGAACAGAAAACCTTCTAGATACACTGTGGTTGTTGTGGATACATATACTCTTACGATTGTTCATACTGTTTTCCATGGAAATTTATCTATTGGCCATTTAAAATTCATGGGTGTGGTTCAACTGGAGGAGCAGGAATTGTTGCTCATGGCAGATTCATCTGGTAGGCTGCAATTGGTTCCAGTTTCAGAGAACTCTAAGGATGAAGATGTTGCTGAATCAATCAAAGGATCTATCGTATCTAGAAACTGGTTAAATGAAGAGGAAGTAGCTATATCAGTGATAACCCAAGGGAATCTTGTTGCTTTTTTCTCAATAAATAGGGTTGTCTTTTGGTTGTTGAATCAAGGGGATGCAATAGGAGAAATATCCTTTGTTGACAACTTGCTTTGTACTGAAAACCGTTCTTTGGATTTTCATTTTAAAGAAGCAATGTTCCTTTACTCCAGTACATCAGGTACCGAAGGTGATAAAAATGATATAATATCTGAAAGTTTTGTGCTCTGGGATGATAGTGGTTCTGCTGTGTTATTTGATATATCGTATATAGATGGGAAATTTACATATAGGAACCTTGGTGAGATCGTTACTGCTTCTGATCAGCATTCTGAGAAATCATCGTTTTATTTTATACAATTGAGGCAGTTTCTTCTTCGAGTTGAGTCTAGCTGTTGTGATATTGAGCGACCTTTTCAGTGGAGGCCCCATATAACTGTTTGGTCACCACGCCTAGGATATGGTAATGAAAAAGAACTCCAGCTTCAGAGCAAAATGGTTGGAGAAGGATCATATTTTTCTGATTGGTTCTTAAACTCTTCTTTAGATGTTAAGGATGGGGTTAGTGCAGAAACAGGTACTTCTCGTTTTGGAAGCCAATGCACTAGCAAAGATGATCTAAGGAACTTCGTTAGTGACAGTGGACAGTGTGTGTCATCGTCCATGGTTATCTCTGAGAACATGTATGTCCCATATGCCGTTGTCTATGGTTTCTCAAGCGGTGAAATAGAAATTGCAAAGTTTGATTTTCTTCATGGAGTTGATTCACCTGCTTCAAGCCCGAGATCAGACACCAATCCACTTGTTTCTAGTCAGCGGCTCTTCGGGCATACAGGACCTGTTCTATGCTTAGCAGCGCATCGGGTATTTGGGACTGCAAAAGGATGTAGCTCGTCCCATGTTTTGATTTCCGGAAGTATGGACTGCACCATTCGCATTTGGGATCTCGAAAGCGGAAATGTAGTAAGGATCATGCACCACCATGTTGCTCCTGTGCGCCAAATCATTCTTGCACCAGCTCGAACAGAGCACCCGTGGAGCGATTGCTTTCTATCAGTTGGGGATGATTCATGTGTTGCTCTTTCTTCTCTTGAGACTTTGCGGGTCGAAAGGATGTTTCCTGGGCACCCAAACTATCCTACAAAAGTCGTCTGGGATGGTACACGAGGCTACATTGCATGTCTTTTCCGTTCCCTTTCTAGGAAATCAGATCCAATTGATGTCTTGTACATTTGGGATGTAAAGACAGGTGCTCGAGAACGTGTCATCCGCGGGGCAGCTTCACATTCTATGTTTGATCATTTCTGTGCATGCATTAGTGAGAAATCTCATTCTGGCAATGTGTTAAATGGAAATACTTCAGTTTCCTCTTTACTTTTCCCAGTAGATGAAGAGAGGAAACCCTTTTATTTAAAGAACTACGAGAGAGCAACCTCTCTGTCAACATCTAAGCCAAGTGCTTCGCAGGAAAAGATTAGAGAAGACAGTTCTAGTGCTCCGTCTTTTCTCCAAAGCATCAGATACACTCCCATCAAAAGCATGTGCCCGTTCCCTGGAATATCTACGCTTATCTTTGATCTTTCATCTTTAGCAGTTTCTTGTGAATCACATGAAGACTCTGATATGCATAAGATGCCAGAAGAGAGTAGTGGTAAGCCAAATGCTCACCAGAAGACTGTAAATAACCCTGGGGAAGTTGTTCACATGGACAAGGCAGTTGGGGAATACCTAATTCAATTTAGTTTATCCTTTCTACATTTGTGGGGTATAGATTCTGAACTCGATCAAATGCTAATAGCACATCTAAAGCTAAAAAGACCAGAGAGTTTTATTGTAGCCTCCGGTTTGCAGGGGGACAAAGGGTCATTGACATTAGCATTCCCTGGTTTGAATGCAACACTTGAGGTATTCTTGATGACCTCTATTGATGTTACAACCACACATATTTCAGCAATATCCTACCTTTTCTGAGAATTCGTAAAACATTCCAGCTGTGGAAATCATCTTCGGAGTTTTCCGCATTGAGGTCTGTGATGATGGTGTCTCTTGCTCAGTGCATGATAAGTCTATCTCATTCCACTGCCACAGCTTGCAGGTGCAGCATGTGGTCATTGGAACCACATCTCTTCTTCCAAATGTTTTTCACCTTCATGTTTTAGTCTCACGTGTCAAACTGTTTTTCGGTTTTTCGTTACAGCACCTTGGCAGCATTCTACACACGGAATCTGGCAGAGAAATATCCAGATCTGAAGCCACCATTACTCCAGGTGAGTTGTTCAGTTATTCTCACCAGATATTATGTTATCTAAATAGTCACAAAACAGCTAAAGGTTTACCCTCTTGTTTAAACTGTAGCTTTTGGTAACCTTCTGGCAAGATAGAAGTGAACTGGTTCGTATGGCTGCTCGGTCTATATTCCACCACACTGCTTCTGTAGCAATACCTCTCCCATTGTGCAGCGATTATGCATCTGAACATGCAAAACTGCTCAGAACCCTATCTGGAATCAGTCTGAACGAACCTAGCACAAAGGAAGGACATCCCACAAACAGTCTGGAGTCTGAGCATATCCATGAAGCTCAAAGGCTTTCTCAGGCTGAGGAGTCAGAACTACTCTCCTGGCTTGAATCTTTTGAAATGCAAGACTGGATTTCCTGTGTTGGAGGAACGAGTCAGGATGCAATGGCAGCTCACATTATAGTCGCAGCTGCCTTATCAATCTGGTACCCAAGCCTTGTAAAACCTGGTTTAGCCATGCTGGTCGTCCACAAGTTGTTGAACCTGGTTATGGCCATGAGTGAGAAATACAGCTCGACTGCTGCAGAGCTTCTCTCAGAAGGAATGGAGACTACATGGAAACTCTGGATCGCATCTGACATTCCTCGTATAGTTTCAGACATATTTTTCCAGATAGAATGTGTCAGTTCCTCAGTCGGAGCACAGCAAGTTGTACCATTGGCTATAAAGGAAACTCTGGTCGAAGTTCTTCTTCCGAGTTTAGCCATAGCAGATGTCCTTGGGTTTCTGAGCATAATAGAGAGCCAGATTTGGTCTACAGCTTCTGATTCTCCTGTTCATGTAGTATCTTTAAGAACTCTCATCAGAATAATCCGTGCTTCTCCGAGAAATCTGGTGCTTCATCTTGGCAAGGTAGTTAACTTTGTTCTTCAAACAATAAACCCAAGCAACACCATCATGCGTAAAACTTGCTTGCAAACCTCAATGGCTGTACTGAGAGAAGTCGTGCGTGTATTTCCAATGGTAATTCTAAATGATTCATCAACGAGATTAGCAATAGGCGATGCTGTCACAGAGATCAATAATACATGTATCTGCATATATGATATGCAAAGGTAAAGAAACCTTTACATAAATAGGTTTATGCTTTTGTTTTGGTTTCTTAATGGTTTGTGTAATTTTCCCATTGTAGCGTTACAAAAATAAAGGTTTTGGATGCAAGTGGTCCTCCAGGTCTTCCAAATTTTCTCAGAGGAGATTCAGAATCTGCGGTAACAACAGCTATATCAGCTCTCAGCTTTTCACCAGATGGAGAGGGGTTGCTTGCGTTTTCGGAAAACGGTTTGATGATCAGATGGTGGTCATTAGGATCAGTTTGGTGGGAGAAACTAAGCCGAAGCCTCACACCTGTTCAATGCACAAAACTGATATTTATCCATCCATGGGATGGATTTTCATCAAACTCATCTCGAACAAGTGTGATATCAAGCATCACAAGCTATGAGGAAGAACTTCCTCTTCAGGTAGTTAAATGTGTATTATCATACAATCCATTTTATATGTCATTAAACCGATTATAATCTGATTGAAACAGGAAACCTCAAAGAACATAAGCCACACAGAGCGGCTAAAGCAGCTAGTTCAGCATATAGACCTCTCTTATCGCCTTGAATGGGCAAGTGAACGCAAAGTAGTTTTAACAAGACACAGTGTTGAGTTGGGTAGTTGCCTGTTGTAACAGCCACTGTAAGATTTCAGACAATCTAAATCACATTCGGTCGAAAGCATTTTTTTGCTTGCAGCCTTCCAAGAATAGGGTAGGACTCAATATTGAGTTCATGTTTTAGGTTATTAGAAATATCCGGCGAACCTAAACTTTTTTAATGATTTTTTTTTTTTATTCAAAGAATGATTGTTTTTATATTTGTATATGAAATGATGTTGAAATATACCTAAATTTTTTTTACTGAATTAGATAATTATCATAATTTCTTTGAAAAGAAAGAAACCGGAATATATCTATGATTTTAGCTGTTGGTTAGATTGGTTTATAAGTTTGTTATGGCCGGTTTATTTCTTTCTTTGGTTTGTTAGTTTCATTTTGTATTTGAGAACAAGTTTGTACTCATATTTTATGTTTAATGAAGCATTGACAAATAATCCGAAATTGACACTAACAAATTTTGTTAATGATTACCATTATTATCGTCCATTAATATGTTTAATGTATGAATGGATACTATATAATATTGTTTATGTGATAATTATGGCTACCATTCAATGTATTTGCGTGAGTTGTGGTTCCACGTGATAACGAACAATTTGAGCCTTTTTTCTGTGTTCAAAAGTAACTTTTTGATTTAAAATGCACCAGATATTGTTTGCTTTGTCGATTTCAGATTAGCATTCAAATGTTTTCTTAGATACAAAATCAATTGCGTGAAAGTTTTAATTAGTACATATTGTGATATTGATTGCGCTAGTCCCTTAATATTTGCATGTGGCGTTTTTAGGCTGATGTGTTTAAGAAAAAAAGTTGAATATATATATATGAAAAACTTTGAAGATCTTTCAGAACCCTTGAAGTTTTCGACTTTTGAGATATTGAATGTTTCTAATTTGAAGGCATTTAAAAAATGGGTTCTAAAAGAGTTCCGTGATTACATTTTATCATCAAGAAACATATGTTACATGTGATACATTTTTTGTTGTTGTTGTCAATTTTGGTGTGTTTGGTCTACAAGGCGAACAGGAAATTCTTCTGCACGTTCTCCATTTTAAAGAAGATTCAATTTCCAGTAAAAATAATAAGATTAAAGAAGATATAATTTCCAGTTAGATGTTCTTTTAACGTTGATCAGGTCATTACAATGAGAATAATTGAAAAATAAAATGTTAGGAATTAAAATATGAACTGGCTAGGCTAAATAAATGTGTTCTTTTAACTTTTCAATATGCTCAGAAGAATTAGCATGTTTACTTTTATTCTGATTGCTAAGAGACACATTTAGAGTCAGTTCTGAGCTTTAAAATTTTTTCAAAGGCCGCAATCTACAAAAAAAAAAAAAAAAAATCCNTTTTATCATCTTTTAAAAAATGAGTTGTTTTCTTAACTAAATTTTTTAAACTAAAAAAAGACCGCAAACGAATTTTTGCTCTGCTTGGACTCATGATCGGCTCTGGACACATTATGACTTGTAGTTAGTCTCTCTCACCCTCTTTTTACTACCGCTTCAAATTTTGGTATGCCAACCATCTCTTATCAAACCAAAATTGTTTGATAGTTCATTGTGAACAATGAAGTAAAATTAAAAGGCCGATGAATAAACATATAGTGTTCAACATGAGACTTGCTACATAGTTCATACCACTTTCCGTTACCCACCCACAAAAGCTATTATTAGTAATGAGAAATTATTCATCAAGCCGCAATATTGATGCACCGACCCAACAATTTAAGAAAGAGTTATCATCACTACGGTCGCACCCTTCGTGTTTTTCATGATGTCTATGAATCTCATTACAATCGCACTTTTTTCGTTTCATAACAACATTGTTACAACTTACAATAGACCAATGAGATAAACATTTTATTACTATCATTTATAACCAAACTATCTACCACATACGAATGTTATTTTAAAAGTTGAAAAGTAATTATTTTTTTAATATGTCTGGAAATGGTAAGACATCTATTATTTAGATAGTCGTCGTAAGTAGTGACGACCATGGACATTTCAATTAAGAAACATAAATGTTGAAAACACACCAATACAAAAACACACACTTTTGGCCAATTCTATTTTTTATTATTAGGAAAAAGACTAAATTTATAGTTTGACTTTTAGATGAGAAATCACGACGACTGCTTTGCAAATCAGTAATAATGTTTTCATTTGACTCCTTAAAAAAAAAAAATTCTTCCAGTCAAATGAAAACATTATTAATTTTAAATTTTTAGACGACTTTATTAATGGAAACTTGATGCACCGTTATTGTATTTTATCAACCAGAGATAAAATATTTTCTAAAATTATGATAATACTTAAGTAATTTCTTTGTTGTTGCTAAGAATGGAACTATTATCCGAAACTATTTTTGAAATTTATTATGACCTGAAAAACATGGTAACAAAATTTTAAATATGGATACATCCGGACCCAAATCCATCATATTAAATATATTTAAAATATGTAACTTTAGTATATATTACATAATTTCCTGAAATTATATAAATCACTTGAATTTATTTATTTTTATATTATATAAATATATATATATATATATTTTAAAGAAGTTATAAATTTAATTTTATAAGTATTTTAAGAGTAATTCCTTGAAACACCATCAAAAGAAGTTCAAATTCCAAAACTACCACACACTCCCAAAAGTTTCAAAAATATCGCACATTCTCAAATGTTCCAAAAACACCACAAACATAAAAAGTGAATTTTAAGAGTTTAGAATTTAAATTTTGGGTTTGGATTCATTATGTAGAATTTAGGGTTTAGTTTTGAAGGGGTTAGGGTTTGGTTTTGGGGTTTTCGGATTTAAATTTGAAGTTTAAAAGTTATTTCAATTTTGTGGTATTTTTGGAACAAAAACATTTTTGTGATTGGAACTTTTAGGAGTGTGTGGTATTTTTGGAATAAACCTAAATTTTTGTGGTATTTTTGAGAATACCCCTATTTTTACTACTTTTGTATTTGTTTTAATATTTCTTTTTTAAATAGGATACCATAATCTTAAAATCGTATACGAGAGTTCTGAATCCAAATTAAAATATTTTTTCTTGCATATGACGAATACAAATCCGAATCTTGATGTCATGAAAAAGTTTGGAATTTGGATATCCGATCCTTCCCCTCCATAAAGATCGCATTAAACAAAATAAGTTACATTTAACTACTCCATTAATGTTAGTGACAAGAAACTATTTCATTAATGCTCGAAAAAAAGAAAAGAAATATATTTCATTTACATTTATTTAAATTCAATTAATCTGACTAAAAAAACAATATTTGCAAACAGAAAGAACTCCAAATTTACCAAATATTTTATGTTTAAAGATTTTGGAGAGGGTCTTGCATTAGTTTATGAAGTCTAAACTCGAGATTCTTTTATAAACTAGTGTATATTATATATATATATATATATATA
>OVBE01011475.1:0-14146 GCA_900406425.1 Iberis pinnata
ACAGAAAATATAAATGCTATTGTTGACAATGATGTATTATAACAAAAAATATAAATGTTATCGTAAAAAAAAAGACATTTGATAGCAACCAAACTAAAACACTCTCAATAAATTAGATATAACATAGCAATACATTCAAACGCTATTGTAGTGTATTATACGATAGCAGTTTTCTTTAACGCTATAATAAGTGACCGACCTACGATAGCTGGTCCAGTCATAGCATTTATGGATACGCTATGAAAGACCTTCTATAGCGTTAATCGTGTGCTATCAATGAGACTTTTTCTTGTAGTGTTGTTGACGCATTATCTCGGTGGTACACTCTTATCTCTACTCTAACTTCTAAGCTAATAGGTTTTGAGCACATAAAGGACTTATATAAATCTAATTCATATTTTGCTAGAATTATGCTAAGTGCTCTAAGTTTCTTTTGATAAAATTTTATAGACAAGATGGATATCTGTTCTTCTGTAACTGATTGTGCATATGTAGTGGATCCATCCAAGAGTTGCTAGTTGGAGATGCACATGCATGCCGACTTTCTAGTCATTTTGGAGTCACGAAAACGTTGCTTGACCTTCAAGGACACTCCTATTGGACTGACATGGAGAAAAAAAGTCGAAAGGTTTGTTCAAGGTGTGCTATCTGTAAACAAGCAAGGAGTAAGGTGCAACCACGCGGTTTGTACACTCCTTTACCTATTCCATCTCACAGTTGGACATAAATATCTATGGATTTAGTTATTGGCTTACCTTGAACCAAGAACGGTTGAGATTCTATCTTTTTGTTGTAGAAAGGTTTAGCAAGATGGCTCACTTCATAGCCAGTCATAAAATCGATGACACTGTCAAAGTCGCGGACTTTGTCTTTGAAGAAGTAGTGAGGCTTTATGGAATGCCGCAAGTGATAGTCTCAGACCAAGATACCAAGTTCTTGAGCCACTTCTTGCGAAGTTTATGGGAAAAGTTGGGAACGAAGCTTTGTTTCTCAACAACTTGTCATCCACAAACCGATGGACAATATGGAGTGGTGAACATAACGTTATCTATGCTACTAAGGACGATGGTGAAAAGCAACTTGAAGTCGTGGGAAGCATGTCTACCACACATCGAGTTCGCCTAAAATCACGCTAAGCACTCTTCTACCTTTTACTCTCCTTTTGAAATTGTATATGATTTCAATCCCTCTTCCCCACTAGATTTGATCGCTATGCCTTTGAAAGAAAGTATTAGTTTGGACGACAGGAAGAAGGCTGAATAGGTACTGAAGATTCATGAGAAGGCAAAGGAAAACATTGAGAAAAAGACAAAATAGTAAGAGAAGTATGCCAACAAGGGACACAAGGAGCTAATTCTAGAGGAAGGCGACTTGGTGTGGATTCATTTGAGGAAGGACAGGTTCCCTACTGAAAGAAAGAATAAGCTAATGCCGATGATAGATGGACCGTTCGAGATCATCAAGAGAATCAACAACAATGCCTAGCGGATTGACCTTAAATGGAAGTACAATATCTCTGATGCTTTCAATGTTTCTGATTTAATTCCTTATGTTGCAGATACATATTTGAGGAAAAATCCTTTTCAAGAGGAAGAGGATGATGTGATCATGGAAAGCTCGGAAGAGGAAGAGCCAAAGATAGCTGGAAGGATAACACGTTCAAGAGCTAAGGAGTTGGCGAAAGAAGCTCATTCACTCATCACCAGCGCATATGTCAATCAAAAGGAGGCTGAAGAGGATATATTCAACATATCATCCTTGAATATTGAAGCCCGGTAACATTCACTAGGTAAGTTCGCTAATGTCTTGTACTCTTTTCCTTGGCAGAGATTTTGGTAGGTAGGAGGTTCTTTGCCAAGGTTTTTAACAAGGCAAGGTCATTTCTACGTCGGGTTGTCTAAGTGATGTTACAGAGGGAATAACGCACAAGTCACATCGACTTCTGCACTATATTTATTGGTGCACCACTTAGGTTCCTATTTTAGGAAGGGACGCCTTGCTATTTTTTAGAATTAGAAATAAGTTAGACGCTTCATTTTTTTATTCAGAAGTCTTGTTGTTATCATTGGACGCTTTGTTGTTTCTTAATTCCAACCTAAAACACTATTAATGAGAGCCTTAGCTCATTTGTCTAAGGCACAACGAAATTATCAGAGAAAAAGCAAAGAACGATATTGTTCTTGAGATCAAAGTGTCTCAAATCACTTGTTCATTGATCAAGTTACCTCTCTTACAATCCTTGTGATTCCAAGAGTGAATTCTATCCATCAAGGTGATGTTCATATCACCTTGAGTCGTTATTCACCTTCACTTCGACCAACATTCATCAGTTCATCTCCATCAGGCTTTCGATCATCATCCTTATCGCAATCAACAACATCATCAACTACAAATTCTTTTCTGTCATGCTCATACATATCTGCTGCATCAATCAATCAATTCAGCCCCATTGATTCATATCATTGCATTAATCGAACTTTTGCTTTAGAGTAGATCATTCGGGATCACATCACTAAGAAAAGGAAAATGCGGCTTAAATCAAGTGTGACACCGCTGGGGACATCTCGGGAGCTAAAGTCTAGGTGGAGGTTTTTACTAGGGTAGCCCCTTTAACGGGAGATCATCAAAACGATCGACAAGCCCCACATGTCTTGACTATGATGTATGTCGCTCCTATGGATGTCTCGATCCAATAGCTTTGGTGATGATCTTTGATGCAGTGTTGAGAAACCATGCTCCTCTTCGAAACCCAACGTCAAAGTTGATAAAGCCAAAGGAAATTCATAGTCTTTTATTCTTGTAGAACGAGGTTGCTTACGCAATTTTTCTAAACCAACTAAGCGAGTTTGGACCTTGAAAATATAAAGTCTGGTGCTTTGTGCTGTCTATTTTCTATCCAACTGTATTGGATAAATGACTAAACTCATGTTGAACTATCTCGACTGTTTTAATTTTTGATTGCGGATGAATGCAGTTAGTTAGCATGGTTAATCGCATCTTTAATGCTACTACCGCGTCAAGAAACTTCGTGGTCAAAATTTTGTTCCACATTACACTAAAGATTAAAAAAATGATGTTAAGATATGTAATTTTATGCCACTTAGTTACTATTTATTGTTATTTTACATCAATTTATCAAAAGTGATGTTAAACTAATACCACATCCGCTCCAAAATATACGAAGTTTTAGAGAATTATATATGTTTCAAAATATAAGATGTTTTCGTACTTCTATGCAGATTTTAAAACTATTAAATAGTCTAAATCCAATAATAAAATGTTAGCTTTTTACTTATTGGTCAAGTATTTTTAATGTATAATATATAAAATATTTTAAATGAAAAAACCGAATGTCTTAATATGTAATTAGTCATGTTTTACTCAATCCAATCCAAATTTTAGTTCATTCTTATCGTATCAAATGGCAATGTATAATATTTTTTGAATCCAAGTCGATAAACGCACTTTCTCTGCTACGTTTTCGTCCGTTGCATCATCTCTGTTTACTACTCTGTCCGCCGTGTCTTCTCTGTTTACAGCTCCATTGTCACCGTTAAAGTAAAATTCTCTTTACTTTGTTGATTGATTTACTTCTTTGCTAGTTTTCTCTTTTCCTAACTCTTTCCCCTTTTTTCATCAATTCTGATCGATTATGATTTCTTTCATTTTTTCGATGAAATCTGTAGGTATCGTTTCTGCTATCGCCAACAAAGACTACCAAATTTTTGGTATGATTTTTCAACAATTTCATCTCAAAATTTCTTGGCTCTTGTCTTTGTTAAATATAACATCGTTTAATGCTAGGTGTTTGTTAAGTAAAACATCTTTTAATACGTCCAACTCGTGGAGATCTTTGTGTGCACACGCCAGAAAGCTAACGGGACGTTTGTTAGTGAAGAAACTCATGATTTCGGTTAGATTCTTATTCTATTATTTTGTATGCTTTAGGATATTGATTTATTTTTATATCTTGATGTTTATGAAGTTGTATAGTGAAGAAGTCGTTAGGTTATGTCATTATATTATTTTGGAGGTTTGTTCACTAGATTGCTTTATCCATATCGTCAAGCTTTAAATTTATGGATTAGCTTTCTTAAGACCAGATACAATATCATTAGAGATCTTGTCACATAGAGACTTCACAGACTTTGCTTTGTGTACACTTTTACTCTCTTCGTTATATTGTTCGATTCGAGACAATGTCTCATTGATTAAACCCATTTCTGATTTCACTTTTTTGTTGCTAACATTAGACTTCGTTTAGGAAAAGCTAGCGGAAGTGATTACTCAAAACATGAGAAACACTTCAAGCAATACTACAAATGATGAATTCTCTCAAGTATTTGGGCTCGAGCGTCCTGGTCGTGTGCGTTGCGTTGGTTTTGGTCCTACTCCTTCAACATTCTTTCAAAACAACTTGGCTTCGATATCAATGAAACAAAAGTAATTGACTTGAGGAGTCGAGTTCATGATCTAGAAGAGAAGTTGGAGAAGATGCCCGATTTAGAATACAAATTGGAGAACATGAGTGATTTAAAGTCTTGCTAACTTTAATTGCAATTGTAGAAATTATGTCTACTTTGTTATATTCATTTATGTCCAAAAATGGCTAGTAATTTTGTTTGTGTATATGCTATTTTCAGGACTAATGAATAGGTGAAAGATGGTGAAAGATGGTGAAAGATGAATGGACATGAAGAGCAAATTTTGTTACAAGTTAATTAGTTCTTGGTTAATCTTGCAAACAATAAATTATTTAGAAGTTGTGACTTTGGTTATGATATTGCTTTTTTTCCAAGATATTTTAATGTTATTTTACTTTATTAAAGTAAAAATATTTTTAATTTAATATGATGAATTTTAGAAATAATAACTGACTCAAATTATATATATATTTCATATTAATATTAGTATTTTATATAATTGTTCATGAATTGTTAATAATTTTAAATTTAACATAATTTATATTTATTGACCTTAATCTTATATTTGGCATCACTTTTAGGTTTTAATGTTATCAATATATTTTACGTTGATTTATAAAGTGATCTAAACATTTAAGTAGAAACGTTTTTAAAGATGAAACAACAAATAATGCTAAATCTTACGTCAATTCATAACGTGATATTATTATTATTTTTTTTTGTAAAAATGTTTAATAAAAGTGATTAAAAAACAAATGATGCTAAAATATTTTTAGCTTCACCAAATTTAGTATTATTTTCTAAAATACTCAATAATTTTAACATGATGTTAAAGTTATAAAAAAATAACGGTTATGTGGAGGTACTTTTGTAATGATTAGTGTTATCTAATCCTTACCAAAAGTGTTCCAATTTTAAGGTAATGGATGAGAAACAATTAGTGGAGCGGTTTTCTATAAAATTTTCGAAAAACGCGAATCTCTTCCATTCAAAAGAAAAATAAAATTCTGAAAAAGTTTTTTTTTCCTGTTTGAAAACCGCGTGCATATTACTTTTTACTATACTTTTGTCTTGAATATGTCTCACACACATTTGTAAGTGGTTAATATTTCTAGCGCGTTTTTTGTCCATTAAATTTTTAATAAAATGTTTTTATTTTTTTCTCATTAGTTACCAAAATTATATATATATATATATATATATATAGATTTTTTTAAAGGAATATATACATGTAATTGCCGAGTCTACTAATAAAAGCAGACCATCGGTAGTTAGTATTTTTTTTTTGTTAATCCTTTAAATCTATAACTTTTCATAATTTTAATCTTTTATCACAATATTTTAACATACCACAAGTAATGATGTATAATACACACAAGATCGAGTCTTTTTTACAAAAATAGAAACTTTAGATATGTTGCCACCAAATTCTTTGTAACATTAATTTTAGGTGTTTAAATTTTTGTTAAATAATTATTTTTCAAAAGATAATGCTAATGTCAGTTTTTTTATTTTTGATATATATGTTGTAGTAATTTATTTAGTAACAATTACATAGACAATATTGCAAATATATTATGAAAAAATCAAAATGCTTTTCATGTTATTTTTATTCACAAAAATATGTAATTTTATTTTTGAAATTTTTTATGTATGGTATATAAGTAATATACTCATATAATATAATCATTACTTTAATAATTTTATTACTAATTATACTAATGTATTTTATTTATTTTATTAATATTCTTATATATGAACTATTTACACTATATTATTCAAACAGACGTCCCTCACCGCTTTTTATTTAAAATTCAATAATGACTTTGTACCGCTTATGTTTTGTTAACCGCAGTTGTACCGCACCACATAATTTGTTTACCTGTGCCGCATATTATCATACCGTCCCGCTTTTTTTGTCCCACACTATTAATACAGCAGTTTCCATTCAAAGCCTAAATCCAAATTTGCAAGATGCCTAGCCTAAGCTTAGTGAGCAATACAAACAAAATAGATATGCAAGAGTGAAATTATAGGTTTTTTAAATAAAAAGATAGTGCGCTAAATTATTAAAAAAGAGAGAGATTTGAGCAATTAATGCCCATGCGATAAATCTAGGTTTACTTAAAAAAAACAAAAAGGAATTTGATTATTATTATACTTATTTTTGAGGAATTTTTTTGAAACATCATTTAAAAAAGTTCAAATTTCAAAACTACTACACACTTCCAAAAGTTTTAAAAATACCATATACTCTCAAATATTCCAAAAATACTACAAACATAAAAAGTAAATTTTAAAAGTTTAAAATTTAAAGTTTAAAGTTTTGGATTTGATTTCACTAAAGAGAGCTTAGAGTTTAGTTTGGAAAGGGTACGATTTGATTTTGGAGTTTTATAGTTTAAATTTAAAGTTTTTAAATTATTTCAAATGTATTATTTTTGGAACATAAAATTTTTATGGTATTTTTGAAACTTTTGGAAATATGTGATATTTTTGAAAAAAACCGTTATTATTAAGGATAAAGTTTGAATGGCACTTGAACATGGATAGATGGTGGAAGTGTCTTTTCCTAATAAAATTAATGAAAAACTTGTGGGAAAGGTCCTTTTTTATTATTGTTATTATTATTTTCGTAAGTGGTTAATCTTTTTGATATATTTCAATCATAATTGGTACCTTTACCCGTAATCAGAGAATTCAATCATTTGCTAATCAAAATCTTAAACCAGAGACTTGTAATTCAAGAAAGCATGGTGAGGAGTGTGGCGCCGTTGTTGAATTTAAGTTCCAACCCATCTCGGTTTCCGGCACTCTTTCTCCGGCCACATCGTTTTGTTACCCGCCTTGTTCGCATAAATCTCTCTTCTTACGGTATCGCAAGTACCGACCAGTAACAGTGCTGAGCCTGAACACGCCTCTTATTTCTCCGTACGATCAATGGGGAATGTGGACTGCCCTTTCGCTACTGGAACGTTCGGTCTCTGGTACAGTAAAATACAATCACTACATACACTCCATGCTTTGGTTTGGTATAAGATGAAAATATCATATTCATATGAATAACACAGGTCGGAGAAGACAAAAATCGGAAGCGCAATGAGCAGTGCACTTGTTACCACTCTACTAGGACTTGCAGCTAGCAATTTAGGGATCATATCTTCAGAAGCTCCTTCTTTCTCTGTTATGATGAACTTCTTGCTTCCATTAGCTGTTCCTCTGCTTTTATTCAGAGCTGATTTACGCCGTGTGATTCATTCTACTGGAAAACTTCTCCTCGCATTTCTCATCGGATCATGTAACAATACTTACCTTATATGATCAAGTCTCTGCTTTTTTTAATCTAAATTTTATATACAAACAGTTGCTACAACGGTTGGGACAGTTTTAGCATACGTTTTGGTACCGATGAAATCACTTGGTTCAAATAGTTGGAAAATAGCAGCTGCTCTTATGGGTAGATATATTGGTGGAGCTGGAAATTACATTGCCATAGCTAAAGCACTCGATGTTTCACCTTCAGTAATAGCAGCTGGACTTGCTGCTGATAGTGTTATATGTGCTTTATATTTCATGTCATTGTTTGCTTTAGCATCCAATATACCTCCTGATTCTTCACTTCCACAAGCTAGTGGTGTGATGGTGGTGAACAAAGGAAAAGACAAAATTACAGTGATACTAATGGCTACAGGAATAGTTGTGTCCTTATCTATATGCACAGTTGCAACTTTTTCACTAAGTATTTCGGAATTTCTGGTGGTAGCTTACCAACAATAACTGCCATAGTTGTTGTTTTAGCGACTTTGTTTCCGTCTCAATTCAACCATCTTGCACCATCTGGAGAAGCAATGACTCTGGTTCTGATGCAGGTGAGATGAGATCAATAGTTTTTATTAATTATACATTATGTGTTGAAATTGATACGGAAAAACAGGTATTCTTTGCAGTGTTGGGAGCAAGTGGAAACATAAGGAGTGTGATAAACACAGGACCAAGTATATTTGTATTTGCTTTGTTACAAATAGTGATACATCTTGGGGTATTAGTGGGAATAGGGAAGATGATGAAGATAGAGCTAAGGCTTTTGCTACTTGCATCAAACGCCAATATTGGAGGCCCTACAACTGCTGCTGGAATGGCTACAGAGAAAGGATGGACCTCCTTGATAGTTCCTGCTATTCTTGTCGGAATCTTTGGTATAGCCATTGCAACGTTTTTAGGGATTCTATTTGGAGTTCAAGTCCTCAAGTTCATGTGATATTCAACTCTTTTTATCTAGTTTTGTCTTCATTTTGGTTTCCTACAAATATTGAAATCTTTTCCTTAAAAAAGATATCATCCACTAGTTAAAATCTACAACACTAACATTCTGTAGACAAGGAGGTATGTATTATGAAAGAGAAAAGAGCAAACTCTCTTTAACCCAAAAAAAACACCATTAAAGTCATTATAGCAACAAATGACGCTATGGCTTTCTTCTTCCCTCTCCTACTAAACTGATGTTTTTAAAAACAAACAAACAAAAACAGAACTAACATAAGAGAAGTGTGATTCAACTTAAAAGAGTCTGTTATCATGACGCATGGTGTTTGAAGGCAATAACCAGTATTTTTCATACCGACAACACATAAACATTACATCATAATTTTGTTGGTATTTTTCATACCATAATCCTTAAACCATAAACATTAAAAAATTATTTGAAAAACAACGGTTACTCATATATTCAACTGAAGACAATGAATCAGTAAGTAATAAATGATATAAAACATGTATTTTTTAAAAATAACATATATTTTGAAAAATTAAAGGTTTTAAACAAAATTGCTTGTGAAGTTATATTACGTATTAGATATAAAATTTTCAATAACATTAAACCTAATATTCCATATAACTATAGTATTCTAACAACTATTGTTGTTCATATAATTGCTTTATTATATGGTAAACCATAAACATAATCCTTAAACCCTAAACATATTTTTAAAAAATTAAAACGACGGATTACTGACGGATCCATAATGAAGACCGTCGAAAATGGAGGTGAAAAATCCGATAAAAATGGTGATTGTGTGATGGATTTTCACGAAATCCGAGAAACCGCAACCGATCGGATCCATTAAGTGTAGAAACACATTTCTCTCCATTGTAAGTGTTTTTTATGAAATAAAACGGTTTGGTTTGATTTATAGGTTTAAGATTTGTTAGATTTAGAATTTTTCGATTTAGGATTTATTAGATTTAGAACTAACAGAATTGTTAGTTTTAGAATGGTTAGATTTAGAATTATCTTACTTAGGATTTTTAGAAAATTTGATTAAATAGCATTGTATAATTTAATTTTAAACATTAGGTACAAAAAGTATTTACAATTAAACTAAAAATTATATATTAAAAATAATAAATAAAAATAAAATGAAAACTAAAATTAAATAACTATAGAATTAAAAAATAATTAAAATCTAACATTAATAAAATCAAATATTCAAAAAAAATAAAGTTAAATTCGGCACCATGCGAGAGTAGCTCGGGCTCATTTTTTGTTAAGCATGTAGGCTTCTGTACGCTTACTTCTACAAATTTTACCGTTGCCTCTTTATCCAATAGTTCTTCTTTTTTTCGTTGGATCGAAAGAAAGATTTATAAGTATGTCAGAAAAAACACAATTGTAAAACTCACACTTACTAATCCAAAACCAAAACATTAAATGAAATTTTTTTTCAAACTAACAATTAGGAAAAACTGTGCTAGTAGACAAAGATGAGTTTTATGGTCTATGAACAACTCAACTCCAGTTTTGTGCATTATAACTATATTTTTGGTTTGATGAATCTGTTCACTGTGAATTTGAAAAACTTTTTCATTTGACATTGTAATTTTTAAAATTGTGATGTTTCTGACACTCATGGAGCCTTATTTCGATTATACCAAAGAAATGAGAATTGTTGGAGAAACCTACATACTTAACAAAAAAAAGAGTCTGATCTGCTTCCCGACATTGCAAGGAACCAAATTTAACATTAATTTATTTTATTTTAATGTTTTGAAATATTTTATTATTTTTTATTTTTTATTTTTTATTTTTAATTTTTATAATTATTTTAATTTTCATTTTTAAGTAATTTTATTTATTATTTTAAATTAAATTTTTTTGTTTGAGCTTAAATAATCAGTCGATTACTTTGCGATGGACTATCGACAAAATATATCACCAATGGAACATATCGTCAAAATATTCTCTTTGTAAACTCTTCGGTACTTTATGACAGGAATACAATGAATATTGTTTACTGATGTGCTCTAAACGATCATTTTCTTCTGTCGGTTATGTCCATCACTGAAGGCAAAATGGCGGTATGGGCCATCGCTTAACACTTATTTCTTGTAGTATCAAAATCAGAGATGAATTTTTGTTATTAAAATCCAATTTTTCGTATATATAGTTACTTTTTTATTTTTTGGTATTTTGTAAATAAACCCGATTTTACATCCATATTTTTAAAATATATTTAAAATTTTGGGATTTAATTATATTTATTTAATGAATATGTCAAAATTTTTAATTAAGGAATATGTTGGATATTTTAATTAAAGACTCAATTAGTATTTTTTTAAGGGGAATTGCACTAAATAATCACAATGCATCCTAATATTAAGTATATAACACCTAGTTATAGGTTTGGACACCTAATATTAAGGGGTGAAAATTCGTAACTAAAACAACTTAAAAAGAAAAAGAAAAAAAAAAAGAAAAGAGAGAGAGAGGAGCAGGTGAGAGAAGGGGTCTAAGGGAGATAGAAGAATTGTATTGTTTTCAAAAAAACTAATATTATTTTCAATTGGCTATTCACTTAATTATGAGCCAATTTATGATTTTCCAGCAAATTCACGCTGAAAACAAGATGAATGATTTTTTTTCATTTTTAGCTCTTCTATATATAAGTGTATTATAAAATTAATTTCAACCTTACATCAATTTTAATGTAATAAATGCAAGGACCAATTTAATCAAAATCCAAGCCAAAAAAAAAAAAAATTCAGTTAAATGTATTTTATAAAAAAATGTGATAAAATATTATTTTGGTTTAATAGTTTAAGTTTGTATTCATGATCAAATGGTAAAATATTTTATTCAGTTTAAATATTTTTCTAGTGAAATCGAGTTATAAATTTGAAATGGAAAAATACTACTTTGGTTTCATGAAATACTTTATGTTTTAGTATTTTTATTAATTCAGTCCAACCATTAATTTATATCTAGAAAATTGCAAGAAAAACTTTAAAGTTATCAGGAAAGGATATATACACTCAGGTTTTAAACCAAATATATTCACTGCAAGTGCACAACAACCGCAGTAGTATAAGAGGGATCAAATCCACATAGACCAAGAACGTACGACTTTTAGTTTTAAATTCGATTATAGCTAAGACAGATTAAATAGAGTTTATTGTAACTGAGAATAATCAATAACAAAAAGTGGTTTTTAAAACAATAAAATAAACCGCTAGGCATAAGGAATACCACATGTATTTATGTTTGAAGCTTAGGTTAACATGCAGGATTTACTAATGAAAATAGTTCTCAGCTCAAAAGACAATTAAAAATTAATCTTCTCCCAAAGTATTAGATCCCTATGTTCGAATTACTAAAAAAAAACTTCCGCCGTACTTAGATAATTCAATCTTGCATTAGTTTCATACTCGATATGTTAATAAGCATCTAAGAAAATACTCCCGCAAGAAGAGACACTTATTCATCTAGATTAGATCAGATCTCTAAACCAAATCATTTTGTATTTATTAACCTCTTATCATGAACTAGTTGATCAAGCTAATTCAAGCATTAATAACAAATCTAAACTAAGAACCTAACAAATTCAATCTGTTATGTCAAACTATAACAATCAAACATGGTTTCCCTGGGAAACCCCTAAAACCTAACAAGTAAACTACTCAGATATAGAAAAGCTAACAAAAATCATAATCAGAGAAAAACACATATTCAAAAACCAAATTGTATAAATAAAAATATAGAGTTCAAAAATATTCTCCAAAGTATAGAGGTTCAAATCACGTCTCTAAAAACTATGGGAAGATAAAATAAGCGATCCATTGAAAATAAACCTAAGCCTAAGGCTTTTATAGTGCTAAAAATAAGAAAAAATATACTAAAACCAATAAGGAAAACATCTTGATAAATCTTGAGGGCATAATTATAATTTTGGAAGATTTTAGTGATTCTCGGCCACATGGATCGATGAATCTCTTTAGGGATCGATCGATCTCTTTTTACATAAGTTTACAAGAGCTTTGGATCAATCGAACTCTTTTCACACTTTTTGCACATGCTTCTTTTCCGAGATAGCTTGACCAGTCTTCAGTAAAATCGCCATAACTTTTTATTTCACCAATGGATTGACTTCAAACCACTTCCATATGAAAGTTATCTCGTGTAGTTATCTTCTGTCAATATTTCAGCTCAATCCATCTACGGTAACATCTTCAAACATTGGTAAGCTTATGACATTTCCGCCGGATTCTGCATCTGCATATGCCAATTTGCATCCAAAACATCCCGAACACCTAAAATCCTGAAAATATGCCAAAACTACAATGGAAACACTCGGATAATTCTCAGTAGCAAGTATAAAAACCCACTATAAGGTATCAAAACCGAGTAATATCATATATTTAGTATGATATACTCACTACTGATTTTAAGCTTTTAGCATGTAGATACAGTTGGACAATCTGCAAGTGAAGTCGAGAAAGATGAATCAGAAACATTTAAGTATCATACGCGAGCAGGTGAAAAAAGTAACTCGGAAGACTCAAAAGAAGGTAAAAGTGAATAATTCATTACCAACCACGTTTACTAAGAGGACTAAGCGAGAGCAACCAAAAATGAGTCTAGATAAAGATGTTGATAGAAGAAGTTCGCAGATAAATCGAAACCCTTCAAGTAACCAACAAGCGATAAAAACACAGAAAACTCAAGTAACAAGAAAAAGAAAAGTGGGTTTACCAACTCTGGAGGCGGACAATATGTGGGATGTGACTCTCTCTCCTCTGATACAGGAATTTAGAGCATTTGACGAGCCATCACCAAAGAAATTCTAAGCCTTATGAGGAGTGCTTGAGAACTCCAAGTGCATATTGTTGCATTTCTTCAACATTTATAACCACCTAATTAATTGTTCCATTTAATACCTTGGTGACAACATCAGCTCGGAAAACACTGTCTTTGGACTCTATTCGAACCAAAAGATATTTGGCAACCAAATGTTAGTGTTGTAATTCATTTCACGATAGTCAGTATATTACTATTCATTTTATTTTGTATATTATATAGGTCCTTGTTTTCCGTTTCATCGATGAGGAGAAACCTGATCACTAATTGTAGGTTTTATTTCCTCCCTACAAGTTGAGTATTTGAGATGAGGCGTCTTTGATATCTTTTTCAACACATTCTTGACAAAGAAAAGTTTACGTTCTCAACAACTTCTACAATGCCTATGTCGAAGCGTCCCAACTGGTATTCTTCCTTTGATATAATTTACTGCGCTATCCCCATTCACAGTCTACATTGGCTTGGACTGGCTATTGAATTCAACCAACAATCAATAGAAATTTTAGATTGTAACCACAACAAACATCCGGAACATCAACTGCAACACAAACTAAAGTTTCTGTTAACAATCTTGCCTTTCTTCACAAAACGG
>OVBE01011476.1:3643-14145 GCA_900406425.1 Iberis pinnata
CCAGTTATGATTTATACCCGTATACTCAACATTGACGTGTCCATTTCTATCAACATTTGCATCATTCGTCATAACAACATCATAATCATCCAATTATCGTAAGAGATACGTGCCACCTAATTCAGGTGGTGGACCGTCAACACATCTCTTCTTCGTGAATAATGTTGTTGATCGACGATATGGATGACTTGGAGGCAAAAACCTTCTGTGAAAATCAAACCAACATATTTTCCTTCCATTACTCAGCTGAAAGGAATCAATGTTATCCGCACAATATGGACATGCTAGTTTCCCGTGAGTTGTCTACCCTTATAACATGTCATACGCTGGGAAATCGCTTAAAGTCCACATAAGAACCACACACATCCTAAAATTTTGTTGTAAACACACGTCATACGCTTGTTCCCCATGTTTCCATAATGTCAACAACTCATGTATCAGTGGTTGCGAAAACACGTCAAGTGATCGTTTCGGATGTTTCGACCCTGGTACAAGAACATAGAGAAATAGAAACTCTCGGTTCATACACAAAGATGGCGGAAAATTATATGGTGTCACGATCACTGGCCATAGAGAATACTGTCTACCGTGCTTCCCGAATGGGCTGAATCCATTTGTACTTAATCTGAGTTAAATGTTTCTTGGCTCGCATGCAAAATCTAGATAAGTAGCCTGAAAATGCCGCCAAGCTTCTGCATCAGAAGGATGTGTAATCTCTCCATCGAATCTATGCTCAGCATGCCATCTCAGTGTCGCAGTTGTTTTCTCAGACTGATACAACCTCTTCAACCTATCCTTTAGTGGCAAATACCACATCCTCTTGTAAGACACTGAAACTCTACCACATGTATCCTTATACCTTGGCTTGCAAAAAAATCTACAACTCATCCGGGTGTCATCACGTCTCCACTTGATCATACAATTATCGATGCACACGTCTATAACCTTATACGGAAAGCCAAACCCGACACAAGTTTATAAATCTCGTAATATGAACCTGAAGTATTGTTATCCTCTGGCAAGATATCTCTCACTAGCTTCGCTATTGCGTCAACTGCATCCTGAGGCAAGTTATAATCTGTCTTTATACCCATCAACTTACTAGCAAATGATAAAGGAGAATGTCCATCTCTACATCCACTATATAATGGCTGATTCACTACGTCTAACATATTAAAAAACCGTCGTGCTTCTAAATTTTGTTCTTCGTACGAACGATGAGCTGTCTCTATAGTCTCTCTATAAACGTTATTAACCATTTGAAACGTAGGTGCACCATAATCTAAATCCGTTCTAGGTTCCTCTATCCTATCAGCCAATGGTTCGCTACCGCTAGTACTAGCAACAAGATCAGTTCGTTCGCTACCACTACTACTAGAAACTATATCATGTCGTTCGCATGTAAGTACAAAATCTTTATAAAACCATTCAGATACAAGTGATTCCAAATCATATCTATCTTGATATTATGCGAATTCCGACAAACAGAGCATGAACATAGTAACTTACGACTACGTTGTGCCCGAGGTTGTCGACATGCTAATTCCATGAATTCCATAACACCACGCAAATACTCGTCGTTCAAAAGGTTCGTATCTGGATAAATTTTTGCTCGATCTATCCATGATCGAAAATAAGGAAGATTAGACATTTTTGTAAGATATAGGTTGTGAATGTGTGAATAATGAAAGTGTGGGGTTGTGGTACTATCTCTAATGGTACCAAAAGTACTATCTCTAATGGTACCAAAAATACTGTAAAATATTTTTATTTCAATAATAGCAAAAGTTAAATAGTTTTCAAATTATAAATATGAACTCTAAACCTCCAAAAATAAAATATAATTCTCTTTAAACTAAACACTAAAATCTAATTAGTGGACTTAAACCCAAAAAATTTAACTATTCAATTTTTTATACTTAAAAGATGTATGATATATTTGTGTCAAAATCTAGGTTTGATAGTATTTCATAAAATTCTGACATTCTTAATGAAAGATATGTAGTTAATTTATGAATAATATGTTTTTATAATAGAAATGGCTTTTAATAATTAAATAAATTTAATAAAATATAACTAAAAATGTGGAAAATAGAGAATCGAAATAGATAACACAACATTTTTTTCGCAAAAATAAATAAATTATACTTTTGAACCAATTACAAAGAAGAAAACAAATTAAGAAGGTACAACTTACCAACAAATAATATTAGAAAACTGATTTTTTGTCACAAAAAATTGATTAAATAAACTATTTGAAAACCCTACTGATAAGATGATACTACAAGAAAAAAAACATATTTCTAACAAATGTATTGATAGACTACGGTCCGTCAATAATTATGGATGGAGTAAAGTACGTAAATAATTATTGACGGACTATTGACGAACGTTTGACGGTATGTTATTGACGGATGACAGACACATCCGTCAATAATCTGCCAGTAAATATGTCTTGTACAAAGTAGATGTTTCAAGCCGTTGCCAACGGTAATGCCACTTTACAGGATAATATACTGATGATCCTTTCCAACTTGGAGAAATTTTTTCCATCGTCGTTCTTCGATGTTATGGAATATCTTTCGATTCACCTTCCTCGTGAAGCATCACTAGGTGGACCCGTTCAGTATAGGTGGATGTATCTCTTTGAGAGGTACATGTTCCACTCGAAGAAGAAGGCCAAAAATTATGCCAAAGTCTAGGGTTCTATTGTCGCATAGAGCATCAATGAAGATGCTGCAAATTTTGAAGAGTATTATTTTCCAAGAGATGTCTAAACAAAGAGCCGTAGAACAACTCGACATGATGATGGTGGTCAACATCTTATGTATCCTGTTAATGTCTCAAGCGTGTTTCAGCAAATTTGACGACTTAGCGGAAAAAGGAAGACTCGTCGACTTACACAAAATGAGTGGAAACATCTACATACGTATATCCTCACTAGTTGTGAAGAAATATTGGAGTTTGGAAGGTAAACATATACACATTAATTTTACGAAATCTTAATTATATATAATTAATATAACTTGTACATCTTAAAACTATGTATGATATCATGGCACTTATCCGCGATTACTTCCAGGATAAATATGAAGAAGAATTACAAGCTCATAAAAAAACTGATTTCCAAAACTGGATACCACATTTTGAAAGTGTTTGATTTAATGTAATTAAATTTATCTTTTTTAATTTTTTGGTTTATTTCTAATGTATACATATACATGTTAGAAGCGAAACATCCAATGGTCGCATATTTCCATCTTGGTTGCTTGAGCTCGTGAATGGGCCTAACAACAATGCTATGTCCTACCCAAGGTATGCACGAGAAGATTCGCCTACAAAATTCACCAATTAGATAGTGGAAGGACGACTTTGGACCATGGTATATTGTCCAATTCCGAAGATGTTGTGTACTATGGTCTTTTTCGAGAGATATTGACGGTCCAATATCCAAGGATATTGAAATTGCGATATGTTGTTTTCATGTGTGATCGGTATGGTCCAACTGATGGTAGGAATGTCAAAGTAGACAAGTTCGGTGTCACTTCAATACACTCACGAAGAAAACTGGAAACATATGATCCTTTCATTCTCTCTTCACAAGCGGATTATGTATAATTTTTTCTTAAAATGTGTTATATCATCCATAACATATTAATTAGCTTATCAACGTATATGCATGTATATTAGATTAAATACCCACACATAACCCAGTAGAATGATACTTGGATAACAGTCATACAAGTAAATCCTAGAAGTATGATAGAAGGCGTTTCACAGCATGACCTTCTACAACCAATTGGGAATGGTTTACTATCTTCGATACAACTTTCTATGGATGTCAATCTTGTGGTCAATTTCAAAGTGTTCGGTAATCTCAATGTTGGGTTACATGACGTAGAGTCGTAGACAATGGATCGGGTGACTAAATTGAAGAAAACACATATTTTTCACCATCATATTATTCTTCTTCCTTTGAGTAGATCGGAAAATTCATTTGTATTATTGATATTGTTATTTTTTATATATTTATGGGGTTTTTAATGTTTAGACAAGTTTTATAAATTTACACAATAACTTATTAAAAAAAATTAAACATATAAAACGTTACAAAATTATAAAAATATGTAAAATTATATATTAAGAACACTTATGAAAACATATATAAAATTATATAAAATAAAAAATTATAAGTTCTAATTACTGACAGATTACTAACGGATTTAGAGTTATCCATGATTAGGCCGTCAGTAATATAAAACCCTATATTTTGAATTTTTTAATTGTAAAAGCTTATAGATACTAATAAATTAAAATATTAAACTTTAAAACATAACTGTATACTATAAAATTATTTAAAATTGTAAACCCTAAATTTATACTTACGAATTTTTTGAAAAAACTATCAAACTATGTAAATTTATAAACTAAAAACACATATTAATCTACATAAACATATATAAAATATAAAATAATAAATTCCCATTACTGAGAGACTACTGACGGATTTAGAAGTATTCATCAATAGTTCGTCAGTAATTACTGACGGATTACTGACGGACATCCCACCATCCGTCATTAATATGAAACCCTAAATATATTATAGAACATTTCTTTAACCTTATTAATGACCTTATAAAGTAAAACACTTATAAGATAATAAATTTATACACTCATAAAATTATAAAGCTGAGAACCCTATATTAAGATAATTGACGGAGTATTGACTGATAGTCAAATACTCGCTAGTAATCCGTCAGTTATCTTAATATAGGGTTTTAGACCTTAAATGCAATTTTCTTAATTTTCAAGTGTATGTTTAATCTTAATTAAAATGATAACTACTTTAAAACACTTATACCACTTTAATAAATTGGATTTAAAAACAGAAATTATTGACGGATTACGTAAACCCACGTTTTTGTTTCCCAAAAAAATTTGCAAAACAGTTCGAATTCAAATTAATTGGATTGATGGGAGTATTGACGGATAAGTCTGTTAATAATTTTCGAGTATGTACTCGAAAGACCATAAACTTCTTCTTCATTTTCTCTCGTTTTTTCCGGCGAAAGGGTGCGACTTTTGGCGAGATTAGGCGATTTCTGGAAAGATTAAAAGCAAATAAACATGGAAAACCTTCCACCCAACCAATCCTAGTAAGTTTTCAAAATATTTAGGAGATTTATGTTAGTTTGATGAATTAGAATGGATTGTTTAGGTTTTTGAAAACTTGTGATTTTGGTTGATTTTAGGAGTTTAGATGGTTTAGGATAATTAGATTAAGTATTGATTGAGTTGTTTAGGTTGTTGAAATTTGTATATGGATGAATTTTGATGATATTAAAAGTTTTGAAATGTTTTATGGTTGTTTTTGATAATTTTATATGTTTGGGATTTTTTAGATATTTTTGATTTTTAATAATTTTTTATTTAAAAATGTTTAGAGTTTTGTGATTGAGTAAGATTTTGGTTGCTTTATGGTTTTGTTAATGTATATAATTTTTGATTTAATAATGTTTGGATGATTATGCAAATTTTATTAAATTTTAATTATACTAATTTTTAATTATATTAAATGTATAATTAAATTTAAAATGTTAATTATAGTTTTGTAAACTATAAATATTAAGACTGATTAATTATGTAAATGTCTAACAAATTTATTAACATTGATATTAATGTTAATTGAACCTTACTATAATTTCAGTAATTATGATTTATATTATGTCCTTAGTGCGGGTGGTTCGTGAGAGTCGAGTTCAGTGTCTCCTCCCATTCCGCCTTGTTCTCAGCCGGATTCTCAGATTCCAGAAACGAAGTTTCCAGTTCCTCAGTTTCTGGTTCCTCCGGTTCCTCAAGTTCCTCTAGTGCATTTGCCACTGGAGGTGTTGTTAGTGTAACCTGGACGAGAAGAGTTGCCACTTCTCGATCCGCTTCAGTAAGACGAGACAACGTGGTTCGGCCTTTCAGACAATGGCATGAGTAAGTGCACAATCTCCTCAAAAAGGCGTATTCGAGGTTCGTTGACATGCCAATGGATGATCAGAAGTTGTGGCTGCGACACTTTGCGGNACATATTTTGTAAAAAATTAAATTAACCACATAATTAAACATTGTCTAAGTAAAATTAAAATTTATAATCATATACCAAGAATTCGATTGAGGTCCATCTATCACCAGTTTGGTCAGGAAAAAGTTCAGGAGGAAGGCGGGACGGGTTTACACCAACCACTTCCACACATTGAAGACTACGTGGAAGAAGTGAGGCAAGAAAACTAAGAAGATGCCTTAGATCCTCTTTCCAGATCTCGTTCAGTAGGCATTGCGACTACGAACTTGGGTGCTAAGAGTACGATCACTCGTTATCAAGAGCTAGTATGAATATGCATTCAAGATAGTTAATTTTATATTTTAATCAAATCTAGATCTAACGAAAACTTTAAACATTTAAACAGTTTTATAAGAATGGGCGGCGGGCGACACTCTTCGAGCTTATGGAGGACATTCACACCAAAAAGAAGACGAGATAACTTCAGGAACCCATCGCTAAGGAGGTGGTTGAGATGTCCAAGAAGATTATGGAGGAGATGAGGGCGACTCAGCAGACACTGGAGGGTGAGGATATCACGCTTGAGACGCAGTACGAGATCATCACCGAGGTAAGTTTTATTATAAGTTTATTTTTATAATGTTTCATTATATATGTTCCAAAAGCTTTTATTTTTGTTTTTCAGACGATGAAAAAGTTGAAGGGTCGCGTGTTCGGGTTAGGGAACATGGTCCGGTACTGTTTACCAGGATCTTGAGTAGCGAGGGATCCTATCAGGAACGAGGAGATACGGAGGAAAAATGCTGAAGTAGTGACCTTGAAGAAGACAATAGAAAATTTGGTGGCGTCGCGTAAAGAAGATCAAGACTGGCTGGCGAAGATGCAAGAGACGATGAATGTGATATTGAGGCTGATCGATATGTTGTAGTTTTGTTTTTTGTTTTTGTTTTTTGTTTTTGTTTTTTTGTAATTAAAATTAATCTTATTTGATATAATTTTTAATTTTTTAAATATTATTGAATTTTATTAAAATATGTTTTATTATTAATCAATTATAATTTAGTTAATTTATAATCAGTTAATCATATATATATATATATATATATATATATTAATATTTATCCAAAATTCGTTAAATCCGTTAGTAATTACTTACAGCGTTACTTATGGATTTTTTTTGTCAAACGCCTGTTGGTAATAATTCGTTAGTAACTCTGTCAGTAAATACTGACGAATTACTGACAGGAAACCAATACTGACATTCTAGGACTGATGAACGTAATCCGTCAATAATCCGGCAAAAACATATGTTTCTGACAAGGTACTGACGGATATTCCCGCCAGTCATATCGTGTTTTCTTGTCTTGTGATTCATTACTCCGACAGAGCAAGCTTGTCTCACGGTTAATGAGATGTGTGCTGGCTGTTGATGGTCAGGGATGGAGAATGGACCTTATTTCACCATTTTTTATTTACCATGTCTAATTACGTTTAATGTCGAGGGTTGTTGATAATGTTACAGGGATGAGGGATCGGTTATCATTGGGAGCTTGATCGAATGGTTTTTTCACTGTCAAATCAACACATGCATTTTTAACACATAATTCTAGATCCAGACAGTGCACAAAGGACTTATTTAGTCATATATGGTCGGTTATAGCCGTTGAAAGAGTTAAAATGTTCTTGTGGTTAGTGGTGCATCAAGGATTCAAGGTATCATAACTAACATGGAGAAGAAAAGACGTCGACTTTGTGACTCAGCATTATGTGGAATTTGTAAGTGAGGAGATGAGACAATATTACATATTCTAAGAGAATTTCCTTCCATCAAAGGCATTTTTTTGAGGAACCATTGCTATATTGTATTTTTTCGAATCTAGGCATGTCAAAGGAAGTGTGGCAAGGTCATGTGCAAGCGCGTCTCTCTAGAACTCGGGGAGTAGTTGAAGAGCGTCTAATCGGATGGCAGGCTCCAGAACCATGTTGTTTTAAACTTAATATTGATGGCGCATCTCAAGGTAATCCGAGAAAAGTAGCAGCTGGTGGAGTAGTTAGGGAATTGATGGGCAGATGGTGTGTGGGTTTTCGCTACATATAGGCTTGTGCTCGTCCCCTCTAGCGGAGTTAGGAGGTAATTATTGTTTGTTTGTTGCATGGGAGTAGGGAGTGAGAAGGCTCGAAGTGGAGACTGATTCGTAGATGGTTGTACGTTTCCTAAAGGATGGCATAGGCGATGCCCACCCTTGATCTTTTCTAATACGGTTGTGCTACGATTGTTTATCAAGGGNTACGGTTGTGCTACGATTGTTTATCAAGGGACTAGATAGTTTTTTTTTTCTTCATGTGTATAAGGAAGCGAATCGTCTGGTAAACAGTTTAGCGAACTATGGGTTTTCATTTCTATTGGGTTTTCATTCTTTGAATGTCTGTCCAGGGGAGGTTGATTCTTTTGTTTCTGATGATATGAACAAACGTATGTGCTCGAGGTAAATTCGGTTGTAGTTTGTTTTTTTATTCTATTAGATGGGAGATTTTCTTCCGGTTACATACAAAAAATGATTCATTACCATAAAAGCACGATAATTGGTTAAGAAGAAAAACAAATAAAAAATAGATTTAAAAGGGAAAGAGTTAAATAAATTTAAAAATGAGAGGGGAAAAATATATAATAACTTAGCTAAAATACTAAAAACCAGCTTGATAACAAAACAATGTAATAAAATATGTAAATTTAAGCACTTCCCCCACCCCCTCCTTCAATCATGAGTACATATGCCCCTGGTTATATATCCAGATCATACAAGTATATATAGTTAAGGATTATTATTGGTTTTGTTGGTATAGGCTGTTCTTGGCTATGGTCAAATCCTCTGGTCCTCCTTTTTTCTATTCAATGGTGACGAATATTAGGAAATATTATTGTAAAGTTTCATTATAATTAGAATCTTCTCTCTATTTTTCTCTCTGAGGAACATTCCCTAATGCATAACTGCCAGCTTCTACTTCTTTCACTAATAAGCTATGTTTAGCTTTACTTTATTACTAAAAGAAGTATCTAATAGCATTAATTGGCCCCTAAAAAGAGTTACTCGTTTGAATTTGTGTCGTAAAATAACTTCCTCTTTGGCGTTTTGGTAATCTTACCAGAAGTCTACCAGAAAATGAGCTCCCGACTAGTAGAAAGTCTCACGGAAAACATAGGGTTTACGGTCTTCAATGAAGAGGAGCTTCACGCTACGACAGTAGCAAGATAGATTGGAACCTTCTCATACTACTTACTGTAGAATTCACTAAGCCTCGAGCTATTTTACTGTTTATGTAGCCTACTTCGTTTCGCCTCCTTGCTCCATAGTCATATCCGGGTTGTTTCTCAGTCACTATTTCCTCTAATAATCGTCTTCCTGTCTTCGTTAAAGCACCGCTCATGGCCCACAGACTTTCTCGAAGCGAAAAGGACAAGGGGATTGCACTCGACAGTCCTCCTAAGGCCAAACGGAGAATACCTATTCCCATCCCATAAGAAGATAATTCAGAGCTGATACATGAGAATACATGTGCCCTTATCGGAAGAGTTACAAACTCTCAGTTTCATAAACCAAAAGCCATCATCGAGTTCCTCCAAACCCTCTGGACTGCTATTGAACATCGAGTATCAGGAAGAGATCTTGGCCCATGTTCCAGAGTCATTCCTATTTAGGTTCGAATCAGAACATATCTAAAGAGAATTATTGACTGGGGCCCTTTCCACTTCAAGAAGTGGATGCTTATTCTGCAAAGGTGGGAACCGATGAAAACCCACCCTTATCCTTCTTCAATATCCTTCTGGATAATAATCCATGGACTGCCCCTGCATTATTGCTCAAAATCAACTCTCAAATCAATTGGTGACGAACTGGGTACGATGTCTAACTGTGATGCTCTTCTAGGAAAAATTAGAGTCTCGGTAAATGGACTCTAACCACTAGAAATGGAATCGGAAATAATGCTCCCAACTGGTGAAATTACCACTATTTCTTTTGAATATGAAAGGCTAGAAAAGCACTACTTCAATTAATTCTCACTCACTCATGAGAAGAGACATTGTCCAAACAAATCACACCCTAGCAAGTTTATTAAAACACTAGGTCTGAATCAGCATCAGATGCTGAATCACCTAGATGAAAGCCGACACATATCAAATTCTCAACGAATGGCTCGCAAGCCTTTTAGGAGACCCCTGAGAACCTTTGAGGATCGATTAGGGTTCATGATCTGAATGAATCCCCCGCCCACAAAGAATAGATAACCTGATGCAAATGGCAGGCCATGTAAATTAAGACGGTTAGATAACCCAGACTTTTCACTATCGAGGGAACATAGTCGATAGAGAGACACAAATTCCCCCTACCCGAGGAAGACAAGGTTTGGGAAGAACTGTTCGAATACGTGATTTGGAGCTATGAAGAAGAACCAG
>OVBE01011477.1:2905-14145 GCA_900406425.1 Iberis pinnata
ATGAAGAAGAGCAAGAACACAAACCCAGAAACTAAGAACAGCAATAAAACAGTAAAACAGAGATGAAGAACAAACTTAAAATAGGAGATTAAAAGCTTAAAACGAAAATAAAGATGCACCAACTAAAAAACAACCTAAAGCTAAGCAAGAAAGTAAAGGAAAAACAGTGGATTAACTTAAAACTTGAAAGAAATCTGGTTTTTACACCAAGAACATGAAGAACAACAAAGAAAAATGAAAACCTAAGACTAAAACCTAAAAAGGAAAAAAAACTAAGCTTGTTGCAAATGGAGGCGAATTAGGGCTTTTATAGTGTTCAGAAAAAAACCTAATTCGCATTAAAGTCAAAAAGATAATCATTGTCTTGGATCGATCCGAAGTGTTGAGAGCTTGGACGTAAGGGTTGAGATCGATTCATCCTGAGAAGCGTCTGAAAGTGGGATCAATCCAAACATTGAGTACCTGAGATCGATGCAGACAAGTGTGGGATGGATCCAGTTTGAGTGCGGGATCGATCCTACCTTCAGATTGTGATAGATCCATACTTAGCTCAACTTCTGTTTCTTTTACTTCCTTAGCTTCGTTTGAGACTTCACAAGTTCCTTTGAAAGAGAGAGAGAGAGATCCATGTAAGGGTGGAGATCGATCCATGCTGAGATGGGATCGATCTGTGATCGATTTGAAGTGTTGCTGGGATCGATCTGGATGTTGTATTGTGAAGCCCTGTGAGATCGATCCGGACGAAGGGTGAGATCGATCTGAGAAGAGGCTGAGATCAATCCAAGCAAAGGTAGGGATCGATCCAGTTTTGGTCCTGAGGTAGATCCAGTCCATTCCATGGTAAGTGCTGCTCCATTCAATGTTAAGTGCTGCTTTTCTGATATCTCACAAATCCTTCTCGAAAACTCCTGAAAGTCCTGAAAAATCTCCAAAATGCGTGCATATGAAAATTCTAATGCAAAAGTCCTAAAAATCACAAACTTACTAAAATCAACTATAAATGTGATGTATGCACGCCTAAAGACCTCAGAATTGATGCTAATTGATATGTAAAATCCATGAAAAGTCTGAGTCATCAAAAAGTCAAGGTTAACATGCATGATTTTCTTTGAAAATAGTTCTCAACCCAAAAGACAAAAGCTATATTAATCTCCCCTCGAAGTATTAGATCCCTATGTTCGTATTACTAAAGACAAACTCCTGCCGTATTTAGATATTCAGACATGCATTACTGTTAAGATTTGATATGTTCATAAGCCCATAAGACAATACTCCCGCAAGAAAAAGAACTTACTCATCTAGTTTAGGTCAGATCTCTAAACCAAATCCCTTTGTCTTTATCAATCTAGTATCAATGAACTAAATGGCCAGTTTGATTCCTGCATTGGTAACAAATCTAGACTGAGAACCTAACAATTTCAATCCATTCTATCAAACCCTAACAATTAACCTGGTTTTCCTGGGAGAAACCCTAAAATCTAACAAGTGAACTACTCATACATTTAAAAGTAAACACAAATCATAATCAGATAAGAACACGTATTCCAAAACCAAATCAATATAATAAAAAGAAAAGACTTCAGAATTCTTCCCCAAAAGCTTGGAATCTGTCTCTCTGTCAAAGCTATGGAAAATAAAATGTGATTGATGAAAATAACATCAATTCTAGGGCTTTTATAGTTCTAAAAACAAGGAAAATAAACTAAAACCAATAAGGAAAAGTCTTGATGAGTCTTGAAGGAAATTTTGTAATTTTTGATGATTTTTAGTGATTCTCGTGTGCAGGGATCGATCGATCTCTATTGGGAATGATCGATATCATTTTACGTAAGTTTCCAGGAGTTTTGGATCGATCAATCCCTCCCTGGATCGATCGATCTCTTTTCACACTTTCTGCATATGCTTTTTCTGCGAGATAACTTGAACAATCTTCAGTAAAATCGCCATAACTTTTGATTTCTCCAATGGATTGACCTCAAACCACTTCCATATGAAAGTTAACTCACATGGCTATATTATGACAAAAGGTCAGCTTAATCCATCCATAAGAACATCTTCAATAATTGGTAAACTTTTGACCTTTCTGCCGGATTCTACATTTGCATATGCAAATTTACATCGATTTTGTGCACAAATCCATCTTTTTGCTCCAGAACATCCTGAATACCTAAAAACCTGAAAATATGCCAAAAATACATGGAAAAAACTCGAATAATGTCAAATAGCAAGTATAAATACCCACTATTAAGCATTAAAATCGAGTGATATCAACTCCCCCATACTTAGATCTTTGCTTGTCTTCAAGTAAAGCAAAAACCAAATCAAGGAAAGATGTTTGAAAAGGACCACACAGGAACTCTCAAAATCTCAGCAACCTTAAGTTCAGAAATCAAAAACTAAAAGACATTAAACCTAAACAACCACTGCAAATAGATCATTTACCGCCACCTTACTAATAACATATTTCCTACTCTAAATCCCAATCAATCAAACTATCAAATCATATCACCTAGCTCTCTAAATTCAATTAATACAAATAAGTGCGTTCTTGCCTATGGGGTATCGATCAATGTCGCTTAAGCAGAGCCGGTCCTGAACCCAAGCAGAGCAAGCATGCGTTTGGGGCCCTTTTCCAATTTAAAAATTTTAGTTAAGAAAACGGCTTATTTATAAAAAAAAAATTGTACAATTTTGGCATATTTTCCATTGTAGATTGCGGCCTATAGAAAATTTTCAAATCTCAGGACCAGCCCTCCGCTTAAGTACCTTTTCTATCAAAGCGCCCTTAACAAACAGAGCATCAATCGACTTCTGGTCCTGACCCTTTCTCACTTCTCTTTTTTTTCTTTTCTTCTTCGCATTTATGCGCTTTTCAGTTTCCTTTTTTTAGCAGACGATTTTTCTGGGATTGACTACGGATTTCAAGATCACGCTTTTGATCCTTTTTTTACCGTTTTTTCTTTTCTAAAGGGAGGGAGAGAAAGGATCTGGATCATACTGAAAGAACTTGTCAGTTTTACAGAGAATTAAAGAGAAAATTACCTAGCTTTTCAAAGTATAACCAACACCATAAGCAATAGAAATTAAGATCAATGTTAAGTCATATCCAATTAGATCTAGCATAATTCATCAACAATCCAAAAGACCGGAACTTTCAAAAGCTTACTAATCTGTCAAATGGGGTTCCGAACCGAAACGCATCAGTTAATCTAAGTTAGTAATCAAATTCAATTCTAAACTCACACTAGGCTAATAATCATCACATATTCTGGTCATTGTTCCTTCGACTCGACTAAATTAAAAACAAAAATTTTGAAAATTTTCACCAAAATGATGAAACATCCAAAAAGACACAAAACATGGTTAATAGCTATATACCCTCCCCCAGACTTACTTCACACCGTCCTGGTGCGAAGATAAATTCAAGAGAAAGAATAAGACCAAACTAAAAATTAATGAATAAAACCATTTGTTCAAAGAGAGTTTCGCTACTTACCTGAGAAGGAGATCGGCTGGCATCTTAATAAACGACGGATCGATCGATCCATAGACAGATTGATCGATCTGATTCTCTGCAATTCTGAAAAATGATGGATCGATCGATCCATATACAAATCGATCAATCTCTACAGCCGACCATTTTTTCTTCATTCGGAACCAGCTGAAACACTTTGAACTCACAACTAAAAATCAGAAAATTAGTAATCTAAGACCTAGACAGACCCAAAGACAAAAACAACTAAACTAAATTACCAAAACAGTGGGTTGCCTCCCACTCAACGCTTTTTTAACGTCAATAGCTTGACGAACTTACCTCCTAAGTTGGAGCTAGAACATCATCAAGAGATGTCCCACAACAATCACCATAATCTGAAATCTTCAGCTTCATAACTTTACTCATCACATCCTTCGCCACATCAGTTCCCTTTTTTATAAGCTCTAAGGTAAAGAAGGCTTTGACCTTTGAGAAAGGTTTTGAAGTACCTTTGCTCTTCACCTTATACTCAATTCCATCCTCAACTAGTGCTTTAGGAATCAAAGTCAGTTGAGGATTCTTTTTTATCTTCTTTAAGTTCACCTTCTCCTTGGTTTTGACCTTTGAGATTGCACTCTTTGTTGAGATTTGAGCTTCTTTGTGCAAGGTTTCAGTAATATTACCTCTAAGATTAGATTTGATATGAGATTCATGCTCCACCCTTCCTTCCTTAACCATTGTGATTCTAGATGCTCCTTTTGGAAGCACTGCTGGGTAGAAAAACATTTTCTTTACTTTGGTAAGGGAGATATGCTGATTAGGCATATCAACTATAACTCCTACAGATGATAGGAAAGGTCTACCTAGAACTAGTGGCGTATCCGAGACCCCATTCATCTCCAAGATATGGAATTCGATAGGAACTAGACATCCTCCAACTTGTACTAGTATATCAGATATGATTCCAGTAGAAGTTATAGTGGAATCATCAGCAAGCTGAAAGGGTGTCTTAGATGGTTTGATGCCTGAGATTCCCAATTTCTCTTCAATAACTTTTGACATGACACTCACATTAGCACCTGTATCGCAGAGCGAGTCCTTGAATTCCTCATCATTAATAAAAAAAGGAACTACAAATTCCCCAAGATCTTGCATATTTTGAAGTCTTCGTAGTGGATTTGGTGGCTTACCTTTCATCTCATTATCCTCATGGTCAGTTCTGGACTTTTTGGGCTCAATCGGGTAAGGAATCTTTGGTTTATATAATCGAACAGGAGATGTTACAGTCTGGGTAGCGGATCAATCGATCTTTTATGGGATCGATTGATCTCATCTTTTTCGAGTTCTGAAATGATGGATTAATCGATCCATGCTAGATCGGTCGATCTCTTCCTTCATATACTCCTGTTTTGCCTGGATCGATCGATCCAAAATCTAGGAATGATCGATCTGAAGTCCCTGGTTTTTTTCCGTAACATAGGATCGATTGATCCCTTGAGGGATTAATCGATTCCTTGAGGGACCTATCGACCTCTTGCTCTGCATCTTTTTCCGACTTTTTCAAATCTGCATTTTCTGCAGATTCATCATCTTTCGCAACCAAACCCGAGATTATTGACTTGCATTAGCCCTTGGATTGTCTTCATATTTTCCAGGGAGAACACCAACTTGTCTCCTTACAGCTTCTAAAGTCTGAGCTACTTGAGTATCCAAATGCTTGACATGAGTAGACAATGCTTCGAATTTTTGGTTAAATCATTGTGCATACTATCCATCTTGACATTCATGTTTCTTTTAGTTTGTTGCTGACCTTTCGGTATCTTTTAGGGCATGGCTTCCATCTTGTTCTCTTGTTGAACTTGTGGTGGAGGTACTTGTTGCTACCCAGGCTGAAAGGTTGTTTGAAAACTACTTGAGTTGGAGTTATGCAAAAAAGACTGTTGTTGAGGTGGGTACACTTGGTCTTGGAAAGCAAAACAAGCTGCTTCTGCACTCTTAGTAAAGCTCATATGTTTCTAATTTAGATTCTTGATAAGCTGAGTGAGCGGTCCTTACATTTCTAAAATTTGTCCTTTCAATTATGAAATTTCAGAGTTCTCAGAAGTAGTTTCCTTCATTCTCCTATCATAATCCGGGTAATGGTTAATGTTTCTTGCAGCTAGGTTCTCTATAAGTTGATAGGCATCACCAACAGATGTGGTCATGATATTACCATTGCTAGCAGCATCCAAAGAGAGTTGATATTGATAGTCTACACCCCTGTAAAAGATGTTGAGCAGATTCAGCTTAGGGAACCCATGGTGAGGACAATCACGAAAGTACTCCTTGAATCTTTCCCATGATTCATAGAAGGATTCTACAGGACTTTTCTGAAATCGAGAGATCATATTTTGCAGAGAATTGGTCTTGTTGGTGGTGTAGAAGTGGCTGAGAAACTTGGATTTACATCCATCCCAAGTCTGAATAGAGTTTGCTGGAAGGTACTTTAACCATATGAGTGCCTTATCAGCTGGAGAGTGAGTAAACAAGGTGCAGTATAAGTAGTCATTCAAACTCCATTGAGTCGAATAGTGCTGCAGATATCTTCAAAGCTATTGACATGATCCATGGAATTGGTTCTGCCTAACCATAGTGAAGAGTTGGTGAGGTATGGTGAATTCTTGCCTAGGAGGTGATTTAGGGCGAATGGCGTTCCTGTTAGCAAAGAATGTCTGGGGATTGTTGAAGTCACCTATCAGAGGGTAATTTTGGGCTGGACGATTGTTAGGAATAACATTGTTAGCCATGGAGTTTGAGCGTTCTAACTTCTAGATTTATGCGTTACTTAGGTTGAGCAAGTCCTTGGATTTGTCAGATCTTTTGGCTATGCACCTGTAAAACCGAAATCAAGAAGAAATAAATCTTGAGTACTGTAAAAAGAAAAGTTCCTAGACTAAACTCTAAAGAAAACTTAAGAGGCACAATTGGTCCCCGGCAATGGCGCCAAAAACTTGATACACTCAGGTTTTAACCCAAACTAATATTACTAAGTTTTTTGTCAGCTTTATTTACTATGTAAATTATAGTTTTTGACTAGAAGATATAGTTGAACATTTCCTTAAACCCCGAAAAAGTTAAGCATATAATACATATATTGTCATGTTGAGACCAGTGGCAGAACTAGATGGAAAAGGAGTGTGGTTACCTAAACCCTATACAAAAGTATCTAATTTTTAAATTAGTTCCATTGTTGATAATAATTAATAGTAACATATGTTTTCATATTATTACGAAATCAAATTTTAATTTAAACCGAAATTACAATTTTAATCGTGTTTTGTTTAAGTTTAAATCGTAATTTAGGCTTTCAAATTGTCTGGTGGAAATCGATGAAAACGAGTAGTTGGTGGATAGGCTAAAGAGATGTCTGGGGGGAAATTGATGAGAAATCGTAATGCAACTTGAAGTAGTTTCACTTTTCTTGAAGCTTCTGTTTTTCACACGTTAACTCCGAATTCTGATTTCTGGCATCAATCAGAGTGTCACACAAAAAATTGTTGTCTTCTAGTAACGGCTACGTGGTCTCTCTTTCTACATCACAGACTCACTCTCTGAACTTTCTTCAATTATACCCACATATGCAACCAAGTTCAGTATTTCCTCATCCTGATCAGAGTCATAAGTATCTTCACTTTTCCAGCTGACCATGGACGTTTATTGCCTGTTTGTGAGATTTACACACTCTTCTGCTTCTGCTTCTGTTTCTTTACCTTAAAGATTTGAAATAGTGAATAAGTTTAGTTTTAGAGATTTTAATGAATCTTAGACACCCATAGCTGGAATTACATGTTATATTAGTCGAATAGGGTATCAACCCCTAAATTTTGTGGTTTCATATGTGAAAATTGATATGAATCGTGGTGAAGAACACTTTTGCGAAATAGTACAACTTGGAATAACTGACTTTAACTATGTTTACTGGTTTAACTATGTTTACTGGTTTAACTTCGTTTAACTATGTTGACTAGTTTAACTAGAACAACTAGTATATAATAATATTTTTATATAATAATATTTTTAAAATATTTTGCAGAGAATAATGGACAAAAAGCGAGGTACAATCATACATTTTTGCTATAGAGGATTTTATTCGGAAGACAGATACGATATATCATGGAATAAAAAAAGTTCATGTTTGTATTATGACTACGATTTAAACATTTTTAATGATAATATTGGAGCTAGTAATAACTTGTATTATGAATTGCTTACAGTTTGCCACAACTAGATAACTCTAGTGGTATTTTGTAATTTATGTTTCCCAAAAAATTAGTGACTTGATCTACAAAAATGCGAAAAATTCAATTATTGTTAAAAAAGAGTTATTAAATTTGTTGTATAATATCAAATTTACACAATAATTTGGTAATATATATAATTTCAATGTTTTTTTACATGAAATGAATTTATTCATAGAGGATCATTGTTTACAAGCAAAAGTAACTATGGTGAACAAACATTATTTATAGATGGCTCCAAACGACTAGATAATGCTCACTTAGCCAAGTAATCAGCGCGCATATTATGACTGCGTGGTCTAAATTAGACAGTAAAAGTTGAAAAAATCTTGAGTGAAAAGCTCGGAGGTAATGATCAAGACGAAGATACTGCGTATGCGCATTAAGAATAATGATAATATTGCAGTTATCCCTTCATAGATTACGTTTAAGTATCCGAGTTCAGAAAACATTGTGTAGCCCAAAGTAGTGCCGTTAACTCTGCTTCATCTATTGTGTGACGATCAGCGTAAAATTGTTGACCATAGTGAAGTACCCGACCACTGTCGTCCCTTAAGATCCATCCAATATCTGACACCGTATTGCCTTGATGACGAGAAGTATCAAAATTACATTTAACCCACTATAGAGGAGGAAGAACCCACATAGAAGATTTTGCGGAAGCAGAGTTAAGTACTGATATTGTACTGGTAGTCGGAGTCAAACCGACCTGTGACCACTCATGTGTATCACGTAAAATCCCATCTTTAAAATAACGAGCTCGTAAAATTCAGGGTTAAGTTTTTTTAACAATTTTAGTTTATTAAAAAATATTAAATTTAGTACATAAATTATCAATTTTTCACATGTTCGTTTAAGGAAAAATTAGCTTTTTAATAAATATTTCAGAAAATTTCAAATTAATAAATGAACTATAAAATTTAAATTTTTAATTTTCCAAAATAAATCAAGAAAATTTTATAAAATAATAAATATTTCATTAAAAATAATTACTAAAAGTTAAAATCCCAAGAAATTGGTAACATTTAAAATTTAAAAAAATTGCCAAAATAAATTAAGAAAATTTCCAAAATAATAAATATCTTTGTAAAATATTTTTATTTTAAAATTTTAACAAAATTGTTAAAAATTTAAATTTATTACTATCTATATAGTTATCTTTACTATTTGAAACACCTAATATTTGATAAACTATTCCAATAAATTTTAAAGAAATTTATAAAAAATTAAAATTTAATACGTAAACAATCGATGAAGAATAACCGGATTCTTTGGCATAACTATGTACAAATACTCAACGAGTTAGACCTAATTACTCCAAGTTATACTCATTTGGCAGTGTACGTGACAACTGTTTTGGCCTCTATATCCACATCCGGCTCCACAACCACCACAATCGCAACAATTTCTTCTCCATCCTTCACAATAGCGGTAGTCATTTTCCGAAATGCTTCCAGAAACTTTAAACTACTTGCATCCTTGTAATTTGTAGGAGACTGATGATAGTCTCACCCTGATATCAGTCCGTGCTCCCGTATCGAGTACCGAATTGGGATGCCGTCTACCACAAACCATAGTTTGTGTTGCATGTCCGTTCTTCGCTATTCGTACTACTAGTGTCCATAGTCCCAAAAGCACATGGTTCTTTTCCAAAGGCATGTGGAAAAAGTTTATGGACTGCGAATACTCTTGAAACCATTTTAATCCAGTCCCCCTTAGGCTTTTAATAAAGTCCACGACATCCTGAGATGACACCGTGTTTGGATCTTTGAATAATGCTTGAACTGGTCTGTTGGAAATCAAAAAGAAAGTGAATGCATTGGCTCACCAAGCTACAAAAAAATAATAATATTATTTGATAATTTTCCAGTCCTATTAATAAACTTAGTTAACGTAGTTATCTCAGTTACACCTAGTTAAACCCTTTAAACATAGTTGCACCAAGTTAAATCTAGGTAAACCTAGTTAACGTAGTATTCCTAGTTACACCTAGTTAAACTCTTTAAACATAGTTACACCAAGTTAAACCTAGTTAACCTAAATTAACGTAATTATCTTAGTTAACACAGAATTCCCTTTCTGTTTCCGACAAACCCAGAAATGAGAAGCTTAGCTTCAGCAAATCGACACCAGAGAACGTTAAATCGCAAAGGACTCGCAAATAAGTCGACAACAAATAGAAAATGAGTTAATCCGAAATCTTAAGAAATCTTAGGGATTTGGAATAAAAATGGGAGAGACAAATCAATTTTAGGTTAAATTACCCAATCACAATTGGGTTGGGTGGGTTTACCCGATTTTAGTGTGGTTGGGTTGGTAATTTGTTAAATTTATTAAGGGTATGAAGATATTTTTTTCATATTTCCGATTTTTAAAAAATTTAAAAAGAAAAAAAAATTAAAACAAGGTTCTATGAGAAGTTTTTTAAATCATGTGTGACTTATGAGGCATTGGTCCAACAAAAATACTCGTTAACCATATGAAAAATTAATGGTAGTGATTTGGAGCTCAAAACCATTGGCAGCTCAAAAATCCCAAAAAGTAAATCTAGAATACCACATAACTCATACCAACAAGTTTGATAACATACTTGCGATTTTTTAACTAAATCTGAAATCTTTATAAGGTCAATATGGCGTAAAACATGGAATTTCTATTTTACTTATTTATATTTATATTTAAATATGTAAATTAATAAAAAATATAATTTAGTAATAAATTAAAAATATCGTTTTACAAGTATTTTAATAATATGATTATATGAATACAACATTACAAATATCTTATATTAATTAATTAAAATAATAAATTAAATAATATGTTCATAATATTATACTATATTATCAGTATGAATATCGTTACAAAAAAATATTTGAAGAATTATTTAGATAAAATATTTATGATTGAAATAGACAACTAGAAATCTCCAAAACTAAATAAGTTTTCAAGCAGAAACTAAAATTTCATAACAATTTATATAATATTAATTAAGGATTTAAACATTATATTTCATATTTCTTATTTAATCTATATTATTAATTGGGAAGCATTGTTTAAAGAGAAACCTTAAATTTGTTAAAAATTACAGGTAATGCCATTTTCTAATGATAAAATTAATTATTTCATAAAGAATATAATTGACTTAAGTTAATCATCCCAAAAAATAGAATACTAAATTTGATAATATTTTTTGAAAAACTAAGATAAATTTAACGATATGTGGTTAAATTATTTATGAAAGATGATGTTTTCTTTATGTTCAACAATTTTTAAATTTTACATATTCGTTTTTAGAATTTTGATAAGTACAATAAAGAATGTAGTTTTGTATGTGTGCTTTATATTTTTTTAACATATACTTTATATTTATGTTCACATAACTTAGTATTTTTATGTAAATTATACACTAATATTTCATGAAATAGAATTAGGAAAAATATTGAATCGACAAATTTAATAGTCATGTGATGCCAATTTTTATTGATAAA
>OVBE01011478.1:3454-14144 GCA_900406425.1 Iberis pinnata
AATACAATGCAAAATTTTGAGTCAAAATCTTTTATATACTTATTTAATTTATACATAAGCCCCTATTCTTTTGTTTATTTGTGTTTGTGCCCCATGAACATGTAGTGTTAGATTTACCTCGGGACGATTGCAACACCCCAATCTGATTTCCTTACCTGGCCCAACTCATGGCTCGGTTAATCCAAGCCATGACATGCTTTTAGAGGTTTCCATACTTAGCCGATTTTTAGCTCTTGTTAAAACTTTCTAAGTCCTTTCTTTATTTAGTCGTTTTTCATACATTGTTCTAAGTCCTTTCAATTGTCTTAATTTAAATCAATCAATTCTTATAGATAGATCAACGAGTTCTTTACATAAATGCCAGTTTGCTAACATAAGCTACTACATTCATGCATAACTCCTATTTGATCTACCCAACAGTACACATCCTATCCATCCCTTCATTCACTTTGCCTTGACTCCGCGAGCTGTTCATCCCAAAGTGCTATCTGCGACCACAAAGGAGGCATAGGCAATACAACTTTGCTTAGTGAGTACGAACCTGTCCCACACAGTCATCACAGTACAAATAAGTTCCCTTAAGAACAAACAGTGCAATACAACTCAACAGTTCGACTAGACTGCCCTGATCATCTAGTTTGCCTAGATTGATCACCAATCAAGTCCACATTCCAACTAAACTACCTTGTTCATCTAGATTCACCCAGATCGACCACCAGTCTAGCCACAATACGGCACATGTGCCCAATATCTTGGTACATAACGCCATCAGTCTGATTAGACTATCCTGATCATCCGGATCCATCCAGATCGATCATCAGTCTAGTCATAGTAGACACAGTCGGTCACCAGGACCATCAGTTTGACTAGACTATCATGGTCATCTAGGTCCACCCAGATCGATCACTAGTCTAGTCACAGTAACGCATTCGGTCACAAGGACCATCAGTACGATCGCATAGACCATCAATACATGCATCCGGTCATCAAGACTTCCGGATCATGTTTACTAGCCACAAAGGCTATCAGTTCGGGTAATCGGCTTTTACGAGCCTTAGACAATCACATAGAAAGTCATCAGTACGGTTTAGGCACTCACCTTTGAATCCGGTTAAGACTTGACTGGATTCATCGGTTTCGCAGACCAACTGATCTCGCCGACTTCACGCGACTTAATCACATCACAGACTGCTCCGCACAGTTCGCTGCCTTATCCCACGGCAGACTCGCCCAATTCACGGGCTGCTTCTTCGTTCGTCTTAACTAGTGCTTTTGTTGACCCTTCGGAAGTCTCGTCATCACGCGGACTGATCCGCTCAACACATGAGTTTCTCCAAAAACTCATATACTTTCTCTCACTAAGTCACTTTCTCTCTCTCTACGTACTAACTTTCACGCGTAGCTCAGTAAAAATGACCGAGAGACTAGTATTTATAGGTGATATGGCGGTTTCTAGCTTGAGCCAACCGCTCCAATAACCTTCCAATAAGGATACGACGCGTCATCACACGCGTATCTCAACCAGTTCAACTGCTTATACGCACTACTACACATAACTGCCGCGATCTAGCTTGCTTGCTTGGCTGAATAACCATCCCACACACAACATTGCACGCGCGGCCCGATAGACACAACTGCTTTGTCTGGATACGACATTCTTAACTGCCTTGTCTGTATCCGATATTTCCAACTGTTGTGTCCGTATCCAACATATGTAACTGTCATGTCCGAATACGACACTCATAACCATCATGTTTAGACCCGATAACCATAACCTTCCTGTCGGAATCCAGCCAGACTTACCAACCACTCGACCAGCTCCGATTTTCCCGCATTACTCGAATTCAAGCTCTTCTGTCAATTCACTCGCATGGCTTAGCTCAGTTCCCGACTAACTAGCCCAAATAATCAAATTTCCACCTTGATTGAGAACTCAGCCTTACTCTGATCCTTTGATCTTCTTTGATCGATCTTCCTAATTCAGTTAGGCAATAATGCAGACACTTGATCCTTTCGATGCATCATTTCCAAGCATGCTTCACTTTCCTTAGCATTTTTCTGAAATGCTACCCAACTCTATGATCTTAACCCCTTGGGTTTTGCTTTCATGTTCTGAATCGATCAGTCTGGCCATACTGTCCAGACTTAGGCGTTTCCGAGTGTTACAACTCTCCTCCACTTAGGCTTAATTCGTCCTCGAATTTCACATTTATCCATCTTAAATCGCACTACCTTGTGCTTCTAAATTCACTTAGAATATACTTCCATATCCTTCCTTAGGATTACTTTCTTTTCCTAGCAAAATGTTTTACCAATGATGGCTTACTCCCCTATTTTGGGTTATACTTGCCTTTCACCATAGGCAATCCAGTCACAAGATCCCTTAGTTGATCCTTGCACTCTTGAGCCATCCAGACTCTTCAAATGCAACTTAACACTTATCCATGTGTTACTCCTCGCACTTAAGACAATGACTGTTCCAACAGTCTTGTCCGAACCATCAGTTCTTTGAACTTTCCTTACCTTATTCCAGTATGATTCACGATTGCACCATGCAATCTCTGTCAGTTCATTTCCACCACGCAGGGCCGGCCCTGAGATTTTGGGGGCTTGAAACAATATTTTAAAAAATTAAGGCTTGTAATTTATCTTATTGTTTTTGGGGCCATAAAAATAGACATATATATAAAATTTTAAGTTTTGGGGGCCTATTTAACTATGAAGATGAGCTTATAAAATATGGGGGCTGTAGGCGAATGTTTCATACGGCTTTGCTCAGGGCCGGCCCTGCCACCACGTGACTTCTTTAGTCGTTCCAGGTTCCAACTAGTGGTTCCCAACCACCCAATTCGTACCAGCATCCTTTCCTAAACGGTTATACTCCGTTTCACAGTCCCACATATTCCTTGTGCTTCCTATCCGGTTCAGTTCTCACTCACTGTTCCTGATCATTCACTTTGCTCAACAGTTTCAGTTCATGAGCATCCACTTTGCTCAACACTCTCAATTCCCGAGTATTCTCTTTGCTCTAGACTTCCGTAAGTCTAAGCAGTAACAAGGCCACTTGCCTTTTTACCCCGAATAAACTTTGCTACCTGCAAACAGAATATTCGGAAGTTGAGCATGGCAATGAGTAGTCTTACCGCGGTCAAGGCATTGAAAGGATGGATTTACCCAATAACCCAAAAATCCTAGAACCGTAATTGCTCTGATACCAATTTGCAACACCCCATCCCGATTTCCTTAACTGGCCCGACTCATGGCTCGATTAATCCAAGCCATGACATGCTTTTAGAGGTTTCCATACTTAGCCGATTTTTAGCTCTTTATAAAACTTTCTAAGTCCTTTCTTTACTTAGTCATTTTTCATGCATTGTTCTAAGTCATTTCAATTGTTTTAACTTAAAACAATCAATTCTTATAGATAGATCAAGGAGTTCTTTACATAAATGCCAGTTTGCTAACATAAGTTATTACATTCATTCATAACTCCTATTTGATCTACCCAACAGTACACATCCTATCCATCCCTTCCTTCACTTTGCCTTGACTCCGCGAGCTGCTCATCCCAAAGTGCTACATGTGACCACAAAGGAGGCATAAGCAATACAACTTTTCTTAGTGAGTATGGTCAACCCGTCCCACATAGTCATCACAATACAGATAAGTTCCCTTAAGAACAAACAGTGCAATACAACTCAACAGTTCGACCAGACTGCCCTGATCATCTAGTTTGCCTAGATTGATCACCAGTCAAGTCCACATTCTGACTAAACTACCCTGATCATCTGGATTCACCCAGATCGACCACTAGTCTAGCCACAATACGTCACATGTTCCCAATATCTCGGTACACAAGGCCATCAGTCTGACTAGACTGTTATGTTCATCCGGATCCATCAAGATGGATCATCAGTCTAGTCACAGTACACACAGTCGATCACCAGGACCATCAGTTTGACTAGACTATCCTGGTCATCTAGGTCCACCCAGATCGATCACTAGTCTGGTCACAATAACGCATTCGGACACAAGGACCATCAGTACGGTCGCATAGACCATCAGTACATGCATCCGGTCATCAAGACTTCTAGATCATGTATACTAGCCACAAAGGCTATCAGTCCGGGTAATCGGCTTCTACTAGCCTTAGACAATCACATAGAAAGTCATCAGTACGGTTTAGGTACTCACCTTTGAATCCGGTTCAGACTTGACTAGATTCATCAGTTCCACATACCAACTGATCTCGCCGACTTCACGCGATTTGATCACAGACTGCTCCACACGGTTCACTGGCTTATCCCACAGCAGACTCGCCCAATTCACAAGCTGCTTCTTCGTCCGTCTTAACCAGTGCTTGTGTTGACCTTTCGGAAGTCTCGCCATCACGCGGACTGATCCGCTTAACACACGAGTTTCTCCCAAAACTCCTATACTTTCTCTCACTAAGTCACTTTCTCTCTCTACGTACTAACTTTCACGCGTAGCTAAGTTAAAATAACCGAGAGAATAGTATTTATAGGCGATATGGCGGTTTCTAGCTTGAGCTAACCGCTCCAATAACCTTCCAATAAGGATACGACACGTCATCACATGTGTATCTAAACCAGTTCAACCACTCATGCGCACTACTACACATAACTGCCACGGTCTGGCTTGCTCACTTGGCTGAATAACCGTCCTACGCACAACATTGCACGCGCGGCCTGACGGACACAACTGCTTTGTTTAGATACGACAGTCTTAACTGCCTCTTCTGTAGCCGACATTTCCAACTTCTGTGTCTGTATCTGACATATGTAACCGTTATGTCCGAATATGACACTTATAACCATCATGTTTGGACCAGACATCCATAATCGTCCTGTCGGAATCCAGCTAGAATTACCAACCACTCGACCAGCTCCAATTTTCCCGCATTTCTTGGATTAGCTCGATTTACTCGAATTCAAGCTCTTCTGTCAATTCAGTCGCATGGCTTAGCTTAGTTCCCGAGTGGCTAGCCCAAAAAATTGGATTTCCACCTTGATTGAGAACTCAACCTTGTTCTGAGCCTTCGATCTTCTTTGATCGATCTTCCCAATCCGGTTAGGCAATAATGCGGACACTTGGTCCTTTTGATTCATCATTTCCGAACCTGCTTCACTTTCCTTAGCATTTTTCCGAAATGCTACCCAACTCAATGATTTTAACCCCTTGGGTTTTTCTTTCATGTTCTGACTCGATCAGTCCAGCCATACTGTCCCGACTTAAGCGTTCGCGGGTGTTACAACGATCCACTCGTAATATTCTCAAACTTGCTCCTCAAATGTGTAACCATAACTTTAGACAATGCATGCTTATGCACTTATCTCGTGTCTCAATAGTGCATATATGATTCATGTTTAGTTTTCAACCTTATATAATTCAAAATTTTCCATCTAATGAACAAACATGCTAATCACACGTCTTATCAATACAAGTCATAGTTGTCTTGTATTTGTAGTGTCGAGTTATTTTGAAACGAAACACTCACTTTATTGCATATATTGACATTTTAGTTTTGAAGTCCTCCTTGTTCATAAAAATATTAGCTTATATAATGAAGCATCCTCTTTCATAAAATCAAGATTAGCTACGTTGTACTCAGAATGTCCAATATCGTTCCCCATTGGTTCAATATCCTCAAAACCATAAATACATGTTTCGCTCACATCTATATATAGTGCATTTGAATATAGTCGCATATATGTTAGACCTTAAACGAGGTGGTTTGATGGAAGCATTGAAGTCTCAAGAAGAGGATCTGAAGGCATCTGATGTATCAAAGAAAAGAGAAGATTCTCCACTGCCTGATCCTACTTCAGATGAAGACAAGAAAGATTCTGCTGCAAAGGTCATTCTAGCTGAGAAACAAAGAAAGGTACGGAGTACCATAATCTTGAGTGTAACTGATGATATCCTGAGAAAGATTATAAAGGAACAAACAACAGCTGCAATGATTAGGATCTTAGATGCTAAGTACATGTCAGAATCTTTTCCAAATAGAATCTATCCTAAGAAAAAATTATATAGCTATAAGATGGTTGATTCCCTAATTATTGTGAAAAACATAGATGAGATCTTAAGGATAATTACTGATTTTGGAAATGTGAAAGTTGAGATTTCTGATGAAGATATGGCCATACTGTTATTGATGTCTCTGCCAAGGCAGTTTGAACATCTAACGAACACTCTGAAATACATCAAATCAACTCTCACGTTTGATATGGTGATAAATGCAATTCACTCTAAGCAACTTGAGCTGAATGAAAATGGGAAAACCATCAAGACTTATGCTGAAGGCCTATATTCAAGCGGTGAAAACAAGGGCAAGTCAGTTAAAAAGGATTTAAATGTGAACAAGAAGAAAGGGAATGGGCAACCAACAGAAAAAGATAAAGATAAAGTGATCATATGCTAAGAAGGCCACTTCAAGAACAAGTGTAAGAAGCCTAAGAAAGAGAAGAAGAATTCAGAGGCATCCTCAGTTGAGTATATTGAATCCTTGGCTTTAGAAGAGGCAAATGCCTCAGAGCAGATTGATTTCCTAAACAAATGGATTCTGGATATAGCAGCCACGCATCATATGACTCCAAGAAGGGACTGGTTTGTTGATCTAAGGGAATATGATGCTGGTACTGTGAGAATGGAAAATGAGAGTTTATCTCCCATTGAAGGTATTGGTACAATACATGTAAAGACAGATTCTTTAAAAATAGTTGCCATAAATGATGTAAGGTATATTCCTAATTTCTCAAGGAACCTACTGTCATTATGAACTATAGAAAATGAAGGAAAAAATTTCAATTCCAAGAATGGTCTTCTACAGATACTGAAAGGTGAAGAGGTCATCCTAGAAGGTAAAAAGAATGGAAAGTTGTATATGTTTTAGGGACCAGTGAGATAGGTGAAGCTCACTCTGCAAGTGAAAAGAATGAATCAGACCTGTGGCACTGCAGCTTGGGGCATCCTGGTCAGAAGGGCTTAGATACTCTCACAAGAAATGGTTACCTGAAGAATGCAAAGTCATCAAGTCTCAGTTTATGTGAATATTGTGTACTTAAAAAATCACACATAAATGTGTTTAGTACAGGAAAACACACAAGCAAGAATTGTCTAGACTACATTCATGCAGACTTATGGGGATCTCCAAATATTCCGGAGTCAATAAGAAAATATTACTACTTCCTGAGTTTGATTGATGATTACTCAAGAAGAGTCTGGATCTATTTTCTGAAAACCAAAGACCAAGCATTTGAGAAGTTTCAAGAATGAAAATCTTTGGTTGAGAATCAAAGNCAAAGTGGTTAAAAGGTAAAGAAGCTGATGACTGATAATGGTCTAGAGTTCTGCAATAGGGAGTTTGATGATTATTGCAGTAACAATGGTATAGCAAGACATAAAACAATCCCTTACACACCACAACAAAATGGTGTTGTATAGAGGATGAACAGAACTATCTTAGAAAGAGTAAGATGCCTCTTAAGTAGTTCTGGTTTACCAAAGGTGTTCTGGGCTGAAGCTGCAAACAAAATAGTTTATTTGATAAACAAGACTCCTTCAAGTGCAATAGACTGGAAGATACCAGAAGAGAAGAGGTCAAATGAAAAATAATCCTCTAATCATCTAAGAAAGTTTGGTTGTATCTGTTTCTTTCACATATATGATGGAAAGTTACAACCAAGAACAAAGAAAGTAATCCTAATTGGATACCCTGAAGGTACAAAATGGTACAAGATATGGTCCATTGAAGATAAGAAGACCCCCATCTCTAGAAATGTCACTTTTAAAGAAGAGGAATCCTATAAGGATTGAACTGATAAAAGATTAGAACAAGCTGAAAGAAATACCCATTTCCTTGACATCNATTTCCTTGACATCATCTTAAATGACTATGATGAAAACACCAATTCTGGTGAAGATCATCAAATGGACTTAAGTGAAAATGATGATGAACCCATGTCAGCAATAACACCAAAAGTAATGAGCAACATCAAGATACAGAACATCAAGAAGATTCAGGTGTGCATCTTACAGTATATCAGTTTGCTCGTGATAGGAAAAGGAGAGAGATTAGACCACCAAGGAGATTAGATGATTATGTAAACATGGCTCTATTAGCTACATAAGATGGGGACTCTATAGAACCAAGTGATTATCAAGATGCAATGATGGATACCCATAGAGAGAACTGGAAGTCAGCAGCAGATGAAGAAATGAATTCTCTAATCAAGAATTCAACTTGGATTCTAGTCCCAAGGCCTAAGAACAGAAGAATCATTGGATGTAAATGGATCTTTAAAAGAAAATATGGAATTCCAAGTTCAGAAAGGCCAAGGTTCAAGGCACGTCTAGTAGCAAAGGGTTATGCTCAAAAGGAAGGCATAGATTATAATGAGATATTTGCACCTATGGTGAAGCATGTGTCCATAAGGTTTATGATGTCTATTGTGGTTAGTGAAGATCTTGAACTGGAGCAACTGGATGTAAAAACAACATTCATTCATGGTGAGTTAGATGAAGAAATTTTCATGACTCAACCAGAAGGTTATGTAGAAGCAGGCAAAGAAGATCATGTTTGGCTACTGAAGAAGTATTTGTATGGACTTAAGCAAAGTCCCAAACAATGGAACTTAAAGTTCAATACATTTATGGTAGAGAATGGTTTCACAAGAAGCAATCATGACCAATGTGTGTATGTAAAAACAGTCTCAGGAAAACATCTATATCTTCTGGTTTATGTAGATGACATGCTCATAGCTTGTCAAGATATGAAAATAATAAGAACTCTGAAGGAACAACTCAGTTCAAGGTTTGAAATGAAAGATCTAGGAGAAGCTAAAAAGATAATGGGAATTGATATAATAAGGGACATATCAAAGGGAATTTTGAAGTTATCTCATTCAAATTACTTAGATAAGGTTCTTGAACATTATGGTATGAATCGGGCAAAAGGAGTAAATACACCAATTGGTGTTCATTTCAAGTTAAAGGCCCCAGATGAAGCTCAAACAAAAGCAGATGCAGAGTACATGAAGACAGTTCCCTATTGTAATACAGTTGGGAGTCTTATGTATGGTATGATAGGTACAAGACCTGATCTTGCTTATCTTGTTGGCTTAGTGAGCAGGTACATGAGTAACCCTGGAAAGAATCACTAGGAAGCTGTGAAGTGGGTTCTCAGATATGTGATGGCATCTACATAAACTAAACTTTTGTTCAGAAAGTCTTCAAATTTCAAGATAGTTGATTTATGTAATGTAGATTATGCTGCATATTTGGACAAGAGGAGGACTATATCTGGTTACACATTCTTATCTGGAGGGTGTGTTGTAAGTTGGAGGTCAAGCCTGCAAAGAGTTGTAGCTCTCTCTACAACAGAATCAGAGTATTTAGCTCTTACAGAAGCAGCAAAAGAAGCAGTTTGGCTAAAAGGGTTAAGTGCAGATTTTGGTTATAATCATGAGAGGATTGAGATCTATAATGATTCTCAAAGTGCTATAGCTTTAGCAAAGAATAATGTCTTCCATGATAGAATAAAGCACATGGCTACAAAGATGATTTTTGTTCGAGACTTGATTGATGATGGTGAAATATCAGTTTTGAAGGTACATACAAGTGAAAATGTAGCTGATATTTTTACCAAAGTTCAAGCAGCTCTTAAGCTTGCTTGTAGTCTCAAGTCAATGATTTGAGATGGAAAATCCGAGGTCTTGGAGTTCCTATCAGTGATGTGAGTGCATAAAAGTCTAGGTGAATTTTGTTGGTAAATAGGCTCAATTATGCATCAACTCCTCTAAATCAATTTTGTATCAGAAATGTTGAACCATATTTGAATCCCGGTTTAGAAGAAATCGTAAAATCGAACTTGAATTGAACCAGGAGTTTTGAATTCAGATTTTGGCGGTTTGGTCTAAGGCTTGAAGCTAAACGTCGCCGTTTGGAAGCTTCGTTAAGTCTTCATCTGTTTTTTCTGTTACAGGTTGTTAAGAGAGTGGTTTTGGTCGTTGAGCTGAAGGAGAGATATAAGAAGCTGACTTCTTCTTCTTCTCCGAGTGTTGGGAATGGGATTTACTCAAATACTCTTTCTCTGGTGAGCGTGTGAGTTCATAGGGAGAGTTTGAGAGATCGGGAAACAGGGGACAGAGAGAGAGAGTATCGGTTTTCTTGTTTTTTCCGGTGAGAGTATTGTTTTTCCGGAGACGAATTGTTTAATCATTGATAGTTAATTCAGAGGGATAAACCTCGGCCATGCGTAAGATTCAATTGAATCCGAACTGGATAAATTTTTCGTATGTACTTTACAATTTCATTGTTCTGTTTTTTTTTTTCATTTTCTTGATTGAACACACGAATGCATTCAAATATGAAATTAGAAGAGGTAAATTCGAATCATGATATTGAGTTTAAGGTACAACGTTATCCTCCTCGTTACCCTCACCCAAATCATTGCATTCAACATTAACACTGTAACCCACAATGCAATCATCCCCACTTATACATGCAGACAAGTTAGTATCTTTCACATATAAAAGTGCCTCATTAACATATACTCCCTCCGTTTCGAATTACTTTTCGGTTTAGAGTTTTGCACACAGATTAAGAAATATCTGTTTTCCAATAAAAACACCATTAAATATTCTAAATCAACCAATAGAAAAAAAAT
>OVBE01011479.1:0-14142 GCA_900406425.1 Iberis pinnata
AAAATTATGCTAGATGACTTCCATGTAAATGTTTCATACTGGAAAGCTTGGAGGGCTTGCGAGTTTGCGATGGACAAGACACTAGGATCAATTTCTAGAAGCTATGCTATTATGCCGAATTACATGGCGTTTTTAGAGCATATGAATGATGGCAGCAGATGTTACATGGAATATATAACAGGGAGTGATGGGAAAACCCAATTTAAGTACAATTTCATTGCCCTGGGTGCTTATGTGAAGCGCTTTGCGTATCTTAGGAAGGTGGTTGTCGTAGATGGAACATCTTTAAAGGCTAGGTACGGTGGTACGCTACTGACCGCAGTTGGTCAGGATGCAAATTTTCTAGTGTTCCCTTTGGCGTACGGCATCGTTGACAGTGATAACGATGATTCTTGGGAATGGTTTTTCAACAGATTGAAAACGTTTGTATGTGATTATTCTAATTTGGTGATTATATCAGATAGGCATGCAAGCATATATGCTGGCCTTAAGAAGGTATGGTAACCAAAAACACAGACTGGTAGAATGTATACACTTTTCGATATTCAGTATACTGATGTTAAATATGTTGTTATGAAATTGTAGGTGTACACAAGGGCGAGACATGTATGCTGCATCATGCATCTGTACCGGAATGTGAAAACAAACTTTCAGCCTAAACTCTTGGTTATCTAATGATGTAAGCAGCGAGATCATACACAGTCAATGATTTCAACAACAAATTCCTTCAAATACAGAATACCAACCCTCTTTACGCTGCGTACCTACTCGATATTGGTATGACCTATTGCCAATTAATTAAGAAATTAGTAGTAGTCAATTTTCTTACTGGATAACGTGTACAAGTTTTATGCATTGAACACGTTATTATTTTGAAGGGAGACGGTACAACATAATGGACTCGAACATCGCGGAGTTGTGGAACAATGTGTTGAAGGAAGCAAGAGAGTACCCATTGGTGACAATTCTTGAGTACATAAGGAGTCAGATAATGACGTGGTTTGCTATTAGGTGCGAAACAGCGAAAAAAATGGAGGGTGACTGTTGTTTGACACCCCAAGTACGAAAGAGGGTTGAATGCAACTATGAGGAAGCAATGCAAATGGTTGTGAAATCCATTTGTCCAACACAGTACAAGGTGAAAACACAAAAAGGCGGGACCTACCTTGTCAATATCAACAACGGATGTTGTAGCTGCCGAGAGTTTCAATTGCTTGGAATTCCATGCGCGCATGCACTTGCGGCATCAGCAAGTGTAGATCTTCCCACGAAACCGATGGTGATGAGTGAGTATTACAATAATGCTTGGACCGGGGCATATGCTTAGAACATATATCCAATACATTATGCTTTAAACCGTTCTTTTGAAGCTCTACCTTGTCCCCCCCCCCCCCNGCCATTTTTTTATGGCTCAAAGTTATGTTAAGGTTCACTCCTAGTAATACATGGCTAAACACATATCCTTATCCTTTAGGTTATTTCCTTTAACTTTGGCCCATCTCCCTTCATATCTCAGCCTTTGAGTATCCACTTAAGGCTCATGACTTCTAGGATTCATTATATCTATGGTTACAACTTCTATATCTATACTATAGAAACTTTTACGATTCCTTTAAATTTTTAATCCACATAAGAGTCTATAGAGCGACTTACTCTATGGTTTCTCAATGACTCACTAAAACAAGTCCGACTAAAACTAACCAATAATAACATCACATAATCACACATAAGGAGTTAGAACCCATACTTACCTGGAATGAGACTTTTTATAGATCTTGAAAGTTTGGGTTTACTTAAATCGAAAGATAGAACATGCTCCAAAGTTGTTGGGTCCTCTACGCCTGATTAAGTCAATGGTCAACCATTCACCTTATAAGGTACCATTCATAACAAAAAAATTTTGCGTTCAAAACACTCCTTTGTCTATAACAATCCTTCCTTGGTCAGCTCCCGTCTTGTAAACATGCTGCACCATAAAAGGGTAAGTCGTAGTTCCATCCTAACTAACTAAAAGAACTGCTGGTTTCCTAAATTGCCTTTTGCCAAACTTTTGACTCAATAAAAAGTTTAAAACAAAGAATCCTATATGCATGATCAGAACCATGCTCTGATACCACTCTTTAGAAACCCCGAACCGGCCTAGGACTAAGGAACGTCCCTAAACGGCCCATAAGCATTACTTTGATGCTCGTAGCTGGCCAAGTAGGATTCCGTTCATCTTGGCTGTCCAACTGCGAACATCATTGCGCTTAATCTTGGTATGTGGCTTTTCAATCTATTCCAAGATCGTGCGTTGTGTTAGCGCGGCCTAAGCTAATATCAGTTGAGACCCAGATATTTGGAAAACAATTCTTTATTAAATTTTAAAAGTTACAAACAAATACATAATTCCAGTTGGGAGCCTAATTCTCAACACAATTTCTAATAAAAGACATACTTATTTTTACAAAAGGCAGGAAAACTATACCAGCGACCTAAACTCCTTTCCCTTATGCGGTTTCCCTCTAGGTTACCTACAAAACATAAGGTCTAGTGAGAAACTAATTTTCTCAATGTGTCGAGGTTCCCCTAAAATGAATAAGTCCCAACCCAAACCAAAAATACTAATCACCACACAGCAAGGAAATGAAATGCATGCGAAACATAAAATAAACGTGCTACCACCACCACTATCTTCACATCACTTTCCTTACCACCACTTTCCTAACACCATTCTCCTCACCACTACCCTCATCACTCAACACCCTCAATTGGTCATCAACCTCGTCTATACTCAAGTCACATAGACTTTCAAAGGTTAAATAGACCGCATCGTCATGCCTAAAGGGATTACGATGATCAAACACACTCACACACACTAACTCGTTCATCTCTAACCTTTAGAACCATGGCTATCAACCATGTACAACCCAATTCCACGGCCCTCTTCCACCATCGTGTGACCATTCTCACATCACCAAGGTTGCCTTGATATATATATACAATATATTAAGGTTATCACTTGTAATTCGGTAATACGTTGATTCTAATCTACATTTAAGATGATGTACCCAGCCACATTTCTGCAATATAGGCAGAGCAGGTACAACCCTATCAGGCCCCAACCGTCTTTTACATGATGCCAATCACTGCATCATCATGCAGGACTCGGACGATAGCTAACCGTTCTGAGCAACTGGAGATCAGTAATCAAATGGAATTATCGGTTATGGAATGTAAACACATTACATCCCACTAACCAAATCTTGGCGTGTAAGTAGTTAATGCCACCCGACCAGTTATTTGTGCATTCTCTCACAACATCACTAATTGGATTCGTGGGAATAACACTCTTACACCCGACTCCATATATATCATTAACGTGTTTAACAATTAATAAAATTAATACACACTACACCTGCATAAATAATAATCCACACCACGTCTACCATGTACTACTATCTCTAGTATGCAACACTCATACCATGTCTACCATGCAATATATATGCATAAATAATAACCAATGCAATACCTAACATGCATCTCTATCACATGCATAAAAAATAATCAATAGCATGCCTAACGTGCATTACTAAAAAAATGCATATTCGATAATCAATATGATACCTAACGTACATCCCTAATACGTGTAATTCAATCATGTATTAATTTAATCAAGCAATCAATCAAGTATTAATTTAATCAAGAAATCAATTAAGTAAATAATTGAGCATTATAACGACTTAATAGCCAATTGCTCAATCCAACTTATTAACCATGTAAGTATAATTCTACCAAAAATTGCGCGTTATAATGGCCTAATAATCAGCTAATCAATCTAGCATCCCAACAATGTATATATAATTCTACCGAAAATTGGGCATTATAACGGTAAGCGTATAATGACTATGTATGAGAACCTAACCTCTAAAAAATATTAATTGAAGACTTAAATTAAATCTTCTAACTAAGAATTTCTAATCCTACCTTCATTTTGCAGGCGCTAATCGCAAAACAAAAACATAACCTAGACCCACCTTAGCCTTGACTATTTGCAGAAGATTGGACTTCGGGTTCCTCGGGGCTATTCTCCTAGCACATAGGGACTACCTCTATATTTTAAGGTGGTATTTTATGTGGAAAATAAGTGAAGGGAGGTTGGATATAAATAGGGTCTAATTGGCCTTGCATGGGAACACATGTCTTTACCTAAGATCATGTGTTGCCACCAAAGAACAAGTGGTGCCACCATGACACCAAGCTGTCCCATAAGATGCCACACGTACTTGGAAACACTAATAAGAGTCTATGGGATGCCAAATCAATATGGAGGTGGAGATTTTGTGCCACTCTTTTCTCACTTATCAACACATGTCTCCCTTGACACCAAGATAGCCTTATTGGAGAACATGTGGAAAATGAGGTGAAAGGGCATCAAGAGTAAGACCTAGGAAGTTGGAACACTTCCTTGAGGTTTAAGATAAGAGTACCAAGTCTCTCTAAACACTCCAACAATTCTGGACATGAGACACACTCCAAAACAACCATTTGTCTCCAAAGACACTAAGTGCGGTTTCGTTGGTTCAGGCAAGCACGAGGTGAAAAGCATGGGTAAGGGTGGCTGATGTGTTTACGCCATGAAAATTACTCCTCATTACCTCATTATGATGTTCAAGACGTTCTGGTCTTGCATGATCAAGACATTTGGTGCAATCACATCCATGGAGTCGAAAGTAGTAAAGTGTTGGAATATGATTCGTGAATGCTTTAAATAGGAGGTGTCAGTTCTTCATTCCCACAAATTGTAAGATAATTTGTGTCCATTTTTAATTCATACAAAGAACCAGGTTTTTCGTTCAATCATCCTTGGCTTTACGAAAAACTTCAAGTTATCAAACCGAGCCATTCCAGACAGTCCTTGTCCAAGTAGGTGGTACCATCTTCTTCCAAGTCTAATCAAATTATTTTGTATCCAAAATAATTTTAATACTCCTCTAATTAAATCACTCTAATAGAAATTTCCATGTAAAACGACCTAGCACACCCGTTTAGCCAAAAATTCCATTTTCAGAAAAGTCAACTTTCTTGGCCAAACTATCCTTTGGCTTGGCCATTCTGATTTATCCTTTAGATAATAAGTTAATAATATGAGGGTTTACGGAAAGAATCCTTCCTTTGACCATTTGTCTTAGCTTGGGTCATCATATTTACCTTTGGTCGTATATGTCCTTTCTCGGCCATGGTTCTTTCCATTAGGCCATTGACAATTTCTCCGATTTCTCATGGCTAGTTCTTAGGCCTAGATGAGGGTTATTACAGTCGCTAAACGTTGTTATCTTCCGTTTACCCATCTAAAGGCATAAGGTTGTTGACATTTTTCAACATCGCATCAGAAGTTGTTTTGTCAGGATTTTGTTATGGCGGTTCCTTTTGCGCATTTTGCGTCCTAACGAGTGAGGTTGCAAAATTGAGTCTTCTTCCGCGGATCTTGGTAATTATGTGTGGGAAGATGGTTATGGTTCACGCAGTTAGAGTTTTGACCTGTCTTACGAGAGAATTCGTTAGCTTATTTTTTCTTTCGACTTCATTTCAAAAGTTGAGAACATCATCTTGATATCCTCGAATGTTGCAGTGTTTGATTAGTTTGATTGCGGTAATGTTCTTTGGCGGAGTGTTATCAACGTTATTGTTTGGTGAAACACCATCACGAGCTGGTTGGTCGTTTTGATTTTTAGTAGCCATATCTGAACTTGTTGTTTTACGTGAAAGAAATCGCTTGTCCCCTCCTTCTAGTGCCAAACTATAGGAACTGAAATTCACACTGTCGATTTTCGTTAGTTAAGGAAAATCAGAGAAAACTCTAATTTTTCAGAGATTCCGAATTTTTGTGAGTCAAACGTTAACAAGATTAGAATACGAAAGTAATTGACAAGAACACAAATTTAAGAATACAAAAGAGGGCAAAGTAAGTCTTATTCCAAATCTCGTGAGCGTGTTACAATCAAGTGATAGCCTTGGCCGTAAGAACTATCGGCGAGTACACTAGATCTAAAAACAAAGAGTTTATATAACCTAATTGAGTCGCATCTCAGTTGTAAGAACGGAAAAATAATGTAAAGCCTTAAGTATTCCAGTGTGGAGAGTTGAATGTGTCCCTGCTCTTCCTCTTCGTCTCAATTATATAGGCTTCAGGTCGGTCCGTCTTCCCTTCTTCCGCGAAAATCTTCCTTCTCGAATTTATTCTTGTGCGGAAATCTTCCTTTTCTTGATTCTTTTATTATTTCTTTACGGCTTGCAGGATAAGTCATAACCGTTATTTCGCTTGGGCTGGATTTTTGTCTAGAATCATATGTGGGAGGTTATCGTGTTTTAGGCCTTGTTGGACCGTTTTACGGTTTAGGCGATTTTTATGGTAGCCTTTCGCACGATGAAACATTATAAACTCGATGAAACGATAATATCAATCATATAGGTGAGATAACATTGGCGTTTAAGTTAGCCGTTATCGTTTCATACAATTGATAAATACGTGTGCGACCTTATGACCGTTATGAAGAATGAAAGTTTTAATCGTATAGTCAAGATAATCTTAGATGTTTCAATTAACCATTATCGTTTTATACGATTAATTTTTGTACGAAAAGGTTTTACAATTCTTTCGCATGTCGTAAGAAATAATCGTATAGCTAAGGTGGCTTCGGTGTTGTAGACAACCGAAACTGTTTATACGACTAATTCATGAATTATACGATAAGAATGAGTTTTACGGTTTATATTGCAGAAGTCCAACGGAAACTCAAAATGATAGAAAACAAGAGATAGAAGATTTGAGAAGTAGTCAACTCGCCAGTGGCGAGCTGAACGTCCGTTGTTCAGCGTATGCATTTTCGTTTGCCCTAAACGATATTCGGAACTAAAGCGTTTGTCCGATCATTGCAATTTACTTGTTGTTGTTCTGAAACATATATATTGAGGTCTTTCGTACTTCTCAGACGTTGATTTCAAGTATGTTAGTTTTGACCCCGACACTAGACGTAAGCGGATTATCTTGCCTCGTTAAAACCTTAATGATAGGAAAACCCAATGGCAAAAAACCTTCTCGGCTAAGGAAAAAAGAGTACAAAGATAATCGCTTACCTATTTCGTGATTGTAATCCGTTTCTTCTGAAACATATTTCCTATGACCTTTCAAAAGTATTGTGGCTTTAGTTAGTTTATTTCATTGATCGGAATTGCTTAGATCTTTTTGTACTCCACAAATATTGATTCGAAGTGTACTGTTTTTGCCCCCAACACGGAGCTACAAAGAATCAAATCTCAATGAATCTTCTTCAACATTTACTTCATTTCTTCTTCGTGAAAATTCAAATCACAACCTCTTGAATCACCACCACTAATCTATCCGCCTATGGAAATCACCAACACATTCAATCGACATGTAGGTGAAACTGAATTTTTTTTGTTTACATGATTTTAGTTTTTTTGGATTTTGTTATCAATTTTACTGATTTTTTCATTTTTTTGCATGTATTGTTGTTTGCAATCTTTGTGGGCTACTCCATTGGGTTCGAAGGTAAAATAATGCTGGAGAAGACATGGGTTCATCTTCACAGGTACAAATAATATTTGTTACAAATATATTTTCTTAATTTGTAGTAAAACACCTTTTTCTTTTTTTCCCCCACATATAAACACTTGTGATGATGAGTAATCAATCTGGAGCTTCGAATTCCTCATCTAGTTCTCATGCTAGATGTCAAATTTTTGGAGTGGTTAAGAAATATGAGAATTATCGGAAAAACAGTGTTCTTATGCGGCTGAAAATGAAAATGAAGAGAACGATTGTTGGTACTGATGAACCTACACCAGAACAAAGGTACATGAAAATGAAGTAGTTTATAAGATAATTCATAGTCATAATTATGAAGATGTTCATAATGATGATGAAGTTCACAATGATGATGAAGAAATGCCGGATAATGAAGAAGTTCCTCAGGATAATGAATAAGTTTAGGAGGACAAAAAAGAAATTCAGAAGGATGATGAAGAAATACAGAATGATGAATAAAATCATAATGATGAAATAGATAAGGAGAGTGATGAAGTAGATAATAATGAAATAGAAGAGGAGAGTGATGAAGTAGATGAGAAGGTCAAAGAAAATGAGAATGAAGAAGTTGACTTACATAATGTGGAAGTAACAAATGAAGAATGAGTCAAATTCCTCACACATGTAGCCGTAAAGAAATGGTTAGATTGGCTGAAGATATGGTATGACAGTTATATATGTTGAACTTCAATTTTATTTTTTGTACTGACTAATGTTACTAATATACACAGAAAGTGACAAAAATAAAAGTGTTGGTTAAGTCTCGTACCAAAAAATATGGTTCACCGGTTAATATCAATACAACTAAAATTTTTGTAAGTGATTAGATGCTTACTCATGTTCTGCAATTAACATGTATATATATTATATAATACTTAGTAACTATACATTATTCAAATATTGTTGAAGAAGGCAGCTAAGATTATTGATGATAATTCTCAAGCCACTTCACAAAATCCAAATGAAGATAGTCTCGTTCAACTTTTAGAAGCTGAAAGTCCTGGTAGGATAAGAACTATGGATAGAGGGATGACTATGTCTAAGGTAGCCTGCCTTCAGATGAATAACAAATGTTTGAAAGATATGAAAGAAAATTAGTGTCAATTGCTTCAAAAAGTGAATGAGTTGCAAGAAGAGATTACAATATTGAAGACATAGGTTAACAAAAAATAAATCTAAATAGATTATAAATTTAAGTATTATTCTCTATAATTGTTCTAAATGTGGTTTTAATGTATCAGAGACCAAAAGCTGAAGTGGGAGAAAACTCAACAGCAAAAGTACGACTTGTTTTTATATTATTTGTTACAGTTTTGACTTTGCTTTTATATTTTCCAAAATGTAAATAAGAACATGCAACCTAAGTGTGTGTTGCTTGATTGGTGTAAAGATGAGTTAATAGTTGATGAGGGGCTTTTTCTGTCTTCAAATCCAAAAGATTTGATCAATAACATTTCTTTAGGTCCTAATTCTGTTAAGGTTATGGTTGAGACTGCTTCCGTAAAAGAAGTGTTTTTTTGGAGACATGCACCCAGCATGTTCACAATTGAGCAAGCTATTGGAGAGATGACTGCATGATCTGAAAATAAGTGTTTGATTTCATAAAACAGAAGAAGCTGCAATTAGGGTAATTTTTGATATCTTACTTTTATAATGATAAACTTAAATGATGTTTCATATTCATAATTTTAAATTAATCTTATAGAGTCCCTCCAAATTTTCTATGAATAAGGGAAAACTTTTGTAGTAGAATACACGCAATGAGGAAGTGGTGGCTGAAGGTCATTAGCATTGTAAAGAACAAAATGCAGTGGTTAATGGGCTTCCTCTAGAACCAAATGCAGTGAAGGTCTTTGGGGATGTGGTAGTAAAGGCAAACATATTTCTTTAGAGACCATCATCAAAAGTGACTTAACTCAAGAAAGCTGCCAAATATTTTGTAGCTTGGTCTATTAATAGACTTGCCTTCATAGAAAACTCTATTCCAACATGTGAGACAACTCCTATAACAGAATTGCCACAACAGGTGAAGACCACGAAACCAGTTTCAAAATCAAAGGTACTTATTTTGTATATGTTATGATTATACCTATGTTGATGTCTTACATTTCTAGTTAGTCAAATTCAGTTTGGAACCTGCTGCAATGCATGTGTTAATGTGTTCAGTTATTATACATGTTGCAGGCTTGTAATACTGAAGAAGATAACACCCTTCCAACAGGTGAGACAACTCTTACATGTGAAGAGTAAAAGAATCCAACTGATAACTGTCCTGCTTCTAGAAATGGTCAACCGTCAGGGTCCAATTTTCCTTATCCTAAATCTCCACCGAAAACCAAAAAAACCCTTTGAAGAAACCAAAATAAGCTGCACAATCACACCTTCGAAGATCAAAGGTACATGCATTATGTATGTTATGTTTATATCTGTTTTTGAGGTTTGTATTAATGTGTTAAGATGTATGATTATATTGTTTTTCTTCTTCTTTTACATTTGATGGTTTTAATTTCCTTCAATAGTTTTTGTTGTTGTTGAAAATGTGTTTTTGTGTTTAATATTGATCAGTTTTATTTGCTGCTAATAATGTCTTATTATTTATACATTTTTGGACAGCGCAATGATGCAACTGCTTGAAAGAAAAATCAGAAGTGCAAGATCATTGACATCAAGAGAGAGAAGGTTGTTGCTGAAGGACGTTGGATGAATGATGAACCAAATGTAAATGTTCACTTTGTTCCATTAGGGCATGATGGAGTAAGGGTGTGGATTGATGTGGTTAAGGAGAACAATGTAGTAATTTTGAAAGGCCAATTGCTTGGTCTAGAGACAAAGTTGTGGCCTGATTATGGTATGGTACTATGCCTGAAACTTATTTAGTGTTTGGTTCAGTGACTGTATTGGTTACCTTAAGCCTATGGCTTGAAGTACTTAAATAACTTTGTTTGTGGAAATGGTTTATTGATGGAAATGGTCTGTGTGTGAAAATGATTTATTGATGAAAATGATGTATTGTATTTTGTATTATGAAATCATGAATAAGATATAGATAATAACAATAATAGAAAATATGAGTCATAAAAATTATATTGCATAAAAAACAACAATAAATATAAACAATAATAGTCATACAATGATATTTAAAAAAACAAAATAGCACAAAATAAAAGGTATAAAACAAATGGATATGATAGCAAGCATATATCAATGCTATCTTATATTATAATATACTATAGCGTTCTGAGATTAGTGCGATTGTAAATGAGGAAATATCATAGCACATCTTGCAAAATCTATTATTATCCTAGTTATACTATAGTAACAACACAAACACTATCTAATTTTATAGTATAGCATAGCATTTACAAAATATTGTGATAAAAAAAATTAGGGTATATCATAGCACACAATATCAACGCTATTGTTGACGACGATATAATATAAAATAAATCGTTAATGCTATCGTAAAAACATACCTTTGATAGCTTCAAAAACTAAATGCTATTAATAGATACGATATAACATAGCAGTCATTTAAAAGCAATTGTAGAGGGCATATAAAATAGCAATTATGTTTAACGCTATCATAAATATACCACCTAAGATAGCTGGGCAGACATAGCGTTTATAAAATGATATGAAAAACATATTATTACATAAATTATGTGCTATCGATGAGACTTTTATCTTGTAGTGTATTTGAATATATCTATTATTTCTTATAATTTAAGTTATTATTACTATATTTTATTTACTTACATATGTTTTGAGCTAGATTTCTGAATTACTATTTGTGTCAGTTGCTAACGACAAATGCATATGCTTCATGTAATAAATATCATCAATTTATATAGTAAATATTCAATTACTGATCAGATCTTCGGTCGATAGTGAGGGTAAAAAGAGATTGTATCAATATAAGTTATCAATATTCAACAGTCGTCACTATTTGGATCATTTTTAATTTATTGTTTATTTAATTTTTATATATTAAAATATTTTTGAATCGATTTCATTTATTGTATCGGGTTCATGTTAATTTTAGAACTTTAAACTAATTTTATTAATTGATATATTATGGTAATTCATGATAAAAATGGAAAAATATATTGTTAACATAATTTTGACTTTTCATGTGTTATATTTAGTTGGTGTAGTTAAAATTATATTTTGATACTTGGTGTATGAAAGTTTGTCTAGTTGAGTTTAAATTTTGTTAAACTTTAACAATTTGCGTTGATACTTGACAAAAATTTAGTTTCCAATATATTTACATATACTTTGTCGATGTCACCATGTAAAACCCGGTACTTCATGTTGTTTACGACACAATTCAAATTTGGAATCTGTTTTCATATATTACGATATAATTTGTGTAGCTTGCAAAGATTTTTCCCGTACGAAATTATAATACAAAGTAAACAAAATATAACACACTAACAAAATAGAATTATTATCCTAGTTTCTTTTAAATTCATTAATCTAGTTTACATCAGCTTGATTAGAGTCTTTTTCCTAGAAGTTGTTCCAAATGCATCCATATGATCATTACCATTCTTGATGTTTGTAAAGATTAATCTCTAAATGAAAGCATGTATGAAATAATAAATTGTATAACTTGCAGTGGTGGCCATGTAGAAATATTTATTCTTAGTTTACATATGCGTCTTGCGGTTTAATTTAGAATATAAAATTTCTATTAAAGTTATTAATATAATATAATATGCGATATCGTGATGGATCGATTAAAGATTATAATTCGAGTGTATAAAAACCCTCTCCCCTTACTACATTAAAGTCTCTCCTCTTCATCACTATATGTATGTTTTATATGTACACATATGAACTTATTATGAATGAAAAAAATTAAGTTTTTGAGTTTCTTTTTGTGATATAATGTCACAATTAATATGACAAGTTACACAATAACAAAAAACCAAAAACTGTCAATCAAAGATATGAGTAATGAGAGTATAAATAGGTGTGATTTTCTACATCAAACAACACACATTGAAAGTAACAAAAGGGTCTAAGGGGAAACGAAATCAATTAGAGAATTGATTCAATTTATCCATCATAGCACGGATCAACAAGGTTGGTAATTTCTTTCTTTTTCATTAAGAAAGAGTTTGTGGTTAGATTAAAATAAGTTTAGATGATATTGAAAATTATATTTCATAAATAGAATCACGAAAGTAGAGTTTACATTTGGTAGCAGAGCAAACTGGATTTGGTTAATTCACTATAAGTTACGTTAAAGTTTCAACATCATCTGTCATTAAGGTTTCATATAGAGGCAAACGATAGTTAAATCGTACGTACTTAAGTTTTTGTAATTTGACTAAAGGAGTAGATCATTAATCAATTTGAAAATATCTAATATATTTTGTGTCTTCTACGTAATGAATCATAGAAAAGTTAAATTGTCAGTAAAGTGACGAGAAGTTAATTTTCGTTTTCATGAGTACACATACGTATGTTGTTGAGTTGTTTTGGCTGGTTTAGCTATTGATTTCGTAAAAGTTATTGAAAGCATATGGTGATATAAATATGAAGTGAAATATTCTTCGACATTATTAATGACTTAAATGATTAAGCTAAGTTTAATATTATATTAAATTATTTTTGCTGCATATTAAATTTATGGATAATTATGTTATAAAATAATAACGTTATATAGAATTACTAGTGGTAAGACCCATGCTTTGTACGGGCTAAAGGTATATGTAATTTTTATATTATGTAATAGCTATTTATTTTTTGTTAACAATTAGATAATGATTTGAATACAATTACTATTGTTTTAGAAAAATTTTAATATGTTGAAATCTTTTCGATTTTTGTTTTTAAAATATGGCATACAGTTTATTCTACCAAAATTATAGAAAAAGTAAAACTATTAAGATTGAGATGATTTTTAATCCAAATTTGTTAAGATACCAAAATATTACTATATTATATATTTTCTTTCATATATATTTTTAAAAGAACTTCTATTTTGTGTTCCTATAAACTTAAATAATTATTTTTTATTTCAATAATATGTTTTAAATGTTAAAAAAAGCAGAGTTGCAGTGGTTTTCAAATTATAAGATATTGCTAAAAGGAGTTGAAAAAAGACGTGATGATCTAATTATAATCAGTTTTCTAAAATTTTGCATGTATAAAAAGAATTTGAAAAGTGGTAGTAAATAATCGTTACATAGAATATATATTTAGAATTATATTTCGAAAGAGAATATAAATTACTATTGATCTTGTTTTCTAAAGAACTCATTTGATGTTGTTGTGGTAAAAATTTGGGAAAAGAAAAAAAATAGAGGAGAAAAGTTATAGATGCATAATTTACTTTTAACATTTTCTACAAATATGATGGTGTAAAGAAAAATAAGGAATAAGAATGATAAGTTGGAGAAGAAAATTGAGGGTAGTGAGAATTTGTTTTTTGTTTTTTATAGAAATTGGGAATCGTTTTTTTCCCCCCTCAAAACGGTCATTCTATACTCAAACTTGAGGTGGTCTGGTGAACCAGACCGGAACAGAACAACCAATGTAGT